>JAENRP010000169.1:2230-48378 GCA_024741835.1 Diplocarpon mali | reverse complement strand
CTTTTCATATCGGAGTCTCTTTCATAAGAGACCAGGGGTGGCCCCGAGACATCGCTAGCTCACAGTCAAGATGCGGGGAATGGATGGAAAAAATGTAGCCAACGCGGAATCTATAGACAGAGATGCTGCGCGTAAAGCTTGGCAAGGTATCTCCATGATGCTAGCCTACCCTCACAATACAGCGGCAGTATTATTAGGAAAGCGAAAAATAGCGCCAGAAGAGAGCTGCACGGTCTCCCGAGACTTTTGGTAGGAATTGGCACACATGTAAGCCTCTGTATTTGTAGGCAAAGAGTTGGAGTTCTGTAAGCACGGCAAATAGGATGGATCCATTTCGAAGCTTCTCTATTTCCGGACGCACCCCAAGAACGCGAATCGGTTTCGTCTCTCAGTGGGATCGCGAGGAATCTTGGTTCCGGCGCGTGTTGGCGGGCGTGCGCAAATATCTTGACATGTGGTGTTGTATTCGAAATTCACCAAAACCTGGAAGATGGTGGGGGGCGAGGGTGGCGGGTAAAGAAAATAAATAATGCATGAGGGGTTTAGTTTTCCATAACTGGTCGGAGTTACGCTCACAACATTCTTAACGCCGAATGCCAATCGACCACAAACGCATCGAGATGCTTGGCTGAGTTACCGGCCCGCTTGACCCGTGACCGGATGCTACCCTCCACAACGTGTGCACTCGTGACGGGGAGGACTGCTGGAGATCGCGGGTGTAGAGTAGCTATTGTGAGTACGAGTATGAGAGGCATGAGGATCTCTGTGGTTGAGTATTTCCTATTTCCTATTTTTGCCCGTGTTACGAGGACCAAATCCGCGAGCGATGCACAAGATGCATTGCATTAGGTGCATAGGGGTGTGGTTTGTGCACCACCAAAGGGGCCGCGTCGCATGCCTTGGTCGTGCTGGCATTGCATTGGCATTGGCGTGGGCGTGGGCATGGGCTCTGGCTCTGGCTCTGGCTCTGGCTCTGACCCTGGCATCGAGCGACTGGGAATGGCTGCTACTCTCGGCTGGTCCCATGAACGGTACTATGTCCTACTTGGTATATACAGTGAAGTATCTCCGGTCGACGCTCGTGCATACTGTCGTTGCGAGTAGGTGTAGACGATGCTGGCCGAGCTGATCTGTAGGTGTGTACATGTACTCGGGCCTCTTCTGCTCTATCGGCGGGCGAAGTCTTGGTGTCTGGGTTCGGTCAAGGTCGGATACCTCACCTGCACCATGAATGTGCTGAGGGAGAGAATAGAGGACATGCCGTCGACACGGGAGTGATCTCTGGGTGGGAATGTGCCTGCGTGATTATCCACGGGTAGAGTGTCTGCAAGGCCGCCGTCGCCGTCGCCGTCAAGAAAATTCCCCCACTGATACTCACTCCAGCGACCTCATTTCGGAAGCTCCAATTTCCAACTTGGCAGGGCCTTCATCTTAAAAAAAAAAACAAATCCCCCCCGCTGCCCCAAAAACAAATCAAAACCTTGCATGCTTGTCTGGCAGCCCCCAGAACGCTGACTACGCTACTCGTATACGTTGTACATGGAAGTATTAATGTCACGCCCCTTCGCTAGCGTCCCCCGTCTACCCAATGGTAGCAGGCCCGGCATCCTCCGCCCCACCTTACGCGGCTGCCCCCTGGCTCAGAAGCTCCCATCCGCTTTATTGATCAAGCTGCCAACTCCCTCGTCCGCCCGGTCCTCCTATTATTTCTCCTCTCGGTCGCCTCCCGCCAGCCGCCACCTTCACTATCCCTCCTTTTCTCCCATACTCTTCTTGATAAGTTGTGCGTCCAGCGTTCCCATTCCACCACTTTCGTTAAGGTCTCGTTCAAACCCAGTAATCAAAGCAATTGCCGGTTCTGCTCATCTCGGCCAATCAGTAGGTACGAGCCCAGAAAAAATTTCCAAGGTACGTTACGTGTTTCGTCTTGTCCCCCTTCCCCTTCCCTCCCTCCCCTCGTTACCTCGATCCACCCATCATCACCACCACGGGCGAAGCATCAGAAACACAGCAAGAGCCATCCTGCACGTCGGAACCTCATCTTCCTTCCTACCTGCCTCTTCTGCACACTTCCAAGTCGTTCCATCCCATCCAGAAAACCCGCCCGTTTTCGCAGATTGCTACCTTCGCTGCCGGACCATCAACGCGGCCTTTCCATCCATTCTTCGAGTACCCGCTACGACTTCTCGATTTAAATCATCGTTGCTATTCTGCTGGCATCAGACCGTACGATTGGGCTACGCTGACATAGAAAAAAAGAAGACACCCTCACAGCATAATTCAATCCAATCGCGATGTTCGCTCAAGTTCTCTTTCCCGCCCTGGCGGTTCTGAGCGTCGCTACTGGTAAGTTATCCATTTTCATCCCTTAATGGCCACCCCGGGGGCTGGAAGAAAGCCATCACATATCATCTGGATACAAGGTCGAAGAGAGTGTGCGACTCGGGCCATCAAGAGCATATCAGATGAATCCTGCTGACTTGTTTTTCTCCAGCCCAGACTCCCTCGGCCTGCTCTGAGCCAACGGTCACAGTCAACTCTCAAGCCGATGTTGCCCAATACACGGATTGCTCGACCTTGTCTGGCAGTCTGGTCATCAGTTCGGCCGCTTCGGGAACCATCGATATCAGCGGCATTGAAGAGATCAAGGGTAACCTGTCCAGCGAGAACGCCGGCAACCTAGTTAGCCTGTCCAGTTCCTCCCTCACCTCGATCGGTGGTCAATTCAACCTGTTCAACTTGACCCTGCTATCCACCCTCCAATTCAACAAGTTGACCTCCGTCAAGACTATTTCCTGGATCGCCCTCCCAGCCCTTCCCGCACTCACCTTTGGTGGTCCGGTGTCCGAGGCCGATAGCGTTACCATCAGTAACACCTTCCTGAGCACTCTCAGCGGTATCAACTTGAACACTGTCGGAGTGCTGCAGATAGATAATAACAACAACTTGAAGCAATTCGACACCCAGATCGCCAATATCACCGATCACTTGGACATCAACGCCAATGGCAACCAGCTCGCTGTGACTTTCCCTAACTTGATCTGGGCAGCAAACCTAACTTTCAGAAACGTGTCGAGCGTTAAGTTCCCGTCTCTGGCCACCGTCAACGGCTCTCTCGGCCTCTACGGAAACTACATGCAAAACATCTCGGCCCCCAACTTGACATCTATCGGTAACTTTGCTACTGGATCTGGAAGCTTGGCCATCGTCGCCAACGGCAAGCTCGCCAACATCACATTCCCCGTACTTAAGACTGTCGGAGGTGCTAACCAGATTGCCAACAACACTGCTCTGAATGCCATCAGCTTCCCTAGCTTGACATCCGTCGGAGGGGCTATTGACTGCTCCGGAAACTTCACCACGTATGTTGCCCCCGAAATCCTGTAAACCAAACTCAAATCACTAACGCAACACAGGCCTGAATTCCCGAAGCTGGAGAATGTCAAGGGTGGCTTCAACATCCAGAGTCAACAAGCTATCGATTGTGACGGTTTCGAGTCACTCTCTGGCGGCAAGGGTAGCGTCATCCAAGGCACCTTCATCTGCAAGACTACCGCTACGACTTCAACCCTTGACGGATCAGATAGTTCTACATCTTCAGGCTCCAGCAGCACCAAAACTAAGAATGCAGCTGCATCATACGGTGTAGGCGAGGCCGTTGCCGGCCTGTCCGTTATCGGTGGTCTGCTGCAGATGTTGTTGTAGGGCATCTGGATGTCTGCGTTTTCTTGAGCTTCCAAATACCTTAGACTTAATACGCCACGTTCTCATTGTCTTTTTTTCATTGCTACTCAGAAAATCGAAGCACTTCATCACTAAGCGTCTTGAGCGGCCATCCTTGGAACACTCTCGCTGCGAGGGATGGCGGGAAACGCGGTGGTTTGTCTGTCACGGCTTTGCATAATACTCGTGTGCCGACGACTGCTGACTGGAAGGTGCGCAAAATGGTTGCTTGCTTTCCGGCCTCAGCAGTAGATGATATGGGGTAGGTTGTCAGTGTGGGGGTTTCGAAACTTGCGCCGTGCTTGGGACGTGAAGTTCAGAGGGCTATAGGACAATGAAACTCCATACATATATCCACTTTGTCTGGATTAATTTGACTGCACTGTGACCCCAAACCTCGGCTCAAATTCTTCCACCCTAGTTTCCAACTCCGCTTCCTGGTAAGACCTTCCAACACAATTCCCGTCAGTGCTGAACTGTACGACGTCAGGCGCAACCACAAATCTCCGATGCTTCGCGAGCCTGAACACTTGGCTTCACCAGCCAAGTACCGGTCACGATCCTTAACTTGACTCCGGATCGCACACTTTCGTGATTTTTCTCATGCCTCGCGCGGGCAGGATTGGGTTTGCTTTATATTTTGACTTGTGAGGTGCGAGGTAACTTTGTTCCTTTTTCTTCTCCCAGACGCCACGGCTCGAATTCCACGATCAGGGAGAACCGCCACAGGGAGTAGAGCATCGTATTCTAGCCAGCCACTCAATTGACTTTTTCAACGTAGTCTGTTCAGAGTTCAATTCTCGAAAGCTCAAAGCTAATTGACGGATGACCATTATTTTGCCCCCCCCTCCCCCCTGCACTCCCCTTCTCTCCAAGAACTGATGTACTGTGCACAGTAAAAGCGTACAGGTCCTGGACCAGAACTGGACCCGAGCTGGAGCCGGTGTCAGTAGCCTCCAAGGGGGGTTCGATTCACGATAGCAACCGCTCCGAGCCCTTGCTACCCTTCTCGAGGTTTCGGCAGAGAACAACTGCTGTCGGCCTTGACGCAGCTTACAGCGTACAACAGACTGGTTCGGATGCGCGTTTCGGAGCTCAGGACCATCCCACCACTCAAGAGAGCACCGTGGGACCTCGGTCCAGCATTTACACTGTGTGCGAGTTAACCAACCTCTGTTCCCGCCCGGAGCTGGGTGGAGAAGGGGCATAAATACGTCTTGGAAGAAGCGTCTTCGAAACCAAAGGACAGAGAGAGACAGCGTCCAAGAATAGTCCGCCCAAACTCGATGTCTGTAGTGATGACAAGGTCTGGAGACTCGGCTTTGTCCTCGCTCTCTTCTTTTGGGTGGGTGGTATGTAATCTCTCGAGTTTATTGGTAGTGGGGTGCTGATCAGTGGGTTCTGACCCCGTATTTGAACCATCTCCGCCCCCTCTACCCCTTGCAACACAGTTATGAGACGAGCGAGCGGGGCTCTTGCACAAACCTGTCTTTCATTGAAATCCTCGAGTGGCGGCTCTTCGCTGTGCTGGTCCGTCTTGCCTGGTACCGGCCTCGGTACGGGAAATGGGTACTTTGGGGTACAGTGGTTATCTCTCGCCTGCCTTTATCTACTTTTCTTTCTTATCTTTTTCTTGGCCTAACCACAAGATGAGAAGAATTCCGAGGAGAAGTTCGCCGCGGGACCAGAATGTGTTCGACAGGTATCTCGCTCCTGGTTTTACGGACTGGTATTTGAGTTGTAAGATATCAAGCTTCGAATCCCCAGGCACCTTCCATTGACATGGGTTAAGATAACCGCCGTGCCTCCCCGAGGCACTCTTGGTATATAGGATTCGGGCCAGCTGTGTAGACGCGTATGACCCCTCGCATCGTTGCAGCCGGCGGGGAAAGAGGCGCTTCCGCGTGCGAGTAAACAAGCGGCGTACCGCATCTTCTCCATGGCTTACTAGTAGATTGATCATAGAGGGACAAGGTGACAAAGCCTGAGAAATAGTACTAGTGATTGATTATGACGAGAGTCGGAGCGGGTGTCGGCAAGGGAGATACTGAGCTGTACTTGGTGCACGAAGAGGCCTTGTAAAATGGCTACTGAGGAGCTGATGTGCTTGGCATCTGCTTCGTTCAGAAGCGGTGGGTTCGATAGGGGACTTCCATACTCCAAGCAGAAACATGTAGTTCTAGTAGGTTGTGTACAGCATGGGCATTTATTTAAGGGAGGGGGGGGTAGGAGTTGTAGTAGTGTCTGCTAAATCTGATCCCCTTTCTCAAAAGAATGTTAGATCGACATAGGATCTACTACGATTGTGGAGATTCACTGCGAAACTCACCGCTTCTAGATTAAGGAAAGTAGAGACAACGTTGGTCTCTAAGGTATTATAAGGCTTAATTTATCACGATAGCTCCTTCACCAAAGATCGGATAATGTCTTAATGTGAAATGTAAGTCTAACGTCTTGAGCTCTAGTTGTAGTTTACTAAGCCGCGCAAGTAATTCATTAGCCTATTAAGGCTGTATTGGTTAGCGGGCTGGGAAGAGCTTGCTTGTTGACTTAACAAGGTCGGTTATTCTATTTTCTATATTCTTTCTCTATGATGGAGGAGCCGCATCTTTTCCGTTTCTTCTTCACCGGACTATTTTTGCTATCGGGGCTGTTTTTGTCAAAGGAGGCTGGCTCAGTGGCTCAGTGGGCGACTACTCAGCATGCGCGGATGGCTGCGTGGCTTGTCATACTCGATGTTTATATACATCTGCGTCAAGATATGATGTAAACAGCGCCGAGGCATTCTTCAGCAAGACTCCACGGGCTAAGGTATTCAGAATGAGCGATGGAAACAGTGCATTGTGATGTTGAGGTCGATATTTACTTATATGTATGGCTGCTTCTACATATAGCTGGATAGTGTGATAGTCACTGGCTAGAATGAGTGGGAGAATGTTGCTTGTCGCAGGGTAGGCAAAGAGGGAATGATACATACCGTAGGATTAACAGGCACTCTTGTAATCATCTATCGTTGTTCCTGCTGTGAACCTCTATACGTATGTAGTCATGTCTTGTTTCCTCTACTGGTAATGTGAACCCGCACAGTGTAAAACTCCTTGTTAATGTTTCACGCTGATACCGGGTATCTGTCGAATGTATATCCAAGGTGCTGAAATTACTGGTTTACAGCTTCGACTTCGGCTTTTCTTGCTTCGTCATGATCTCGGCTACGATGCGGCGCTGTACTTTGCCTGTTGCCGTCTTCGGCATGATGTCTGTGAAGTATACCTAGTTTATGTTAGCTGGCTCGAGATGGAATATCTGATATAATCTGTGGCTTTAACGTGGAAGAATTGAACATGGCGTCGGTATCGTGTAAGGAAGGAGAGGAGGGGTAGGTATACCTTCTTCGGCACTTTGAACTTCGCCAGCTTCTCCTCCACCCAACTCTTCAGTTCCTCCTCTGAAACGTTCTCCCCACTCTTCGCCACGATCGCTACCGCGACCTCCTGTCCATACATCTCGTCCGGGATGGCAAAACTAACCGCCTCCCCAACCTTCGGGTGCCTCGCCAACACATTGTCCAGTTCAATCGGCGAAATCTTCTCCCCCCCCTTGTTAATTAACTCCTTGATGCGGCCTGTGATGATCACATACCCGTCCTTATCCTTCTTGCCCTGGTCTCCGCTTCTGAAGAACCCGTCGGCAGTGAAAGAGGATTTGTTGGCTTGGGAATTATTAAGATACCCCTTTGTCACGTTCTCGCCACGAATGCAGATCTCGGCCTCGGAGCCCTGGGGCACCTCCTTACCTGCTTGATCCAAGATGCGGATCTCGACGCCTTGCCCGATGCCCACAGAACCGGGCTGCCTTTTTGCTGGAGGCAGCGGATTAGAGGTCATTTGGTGCGCGGCTTCGGTCATCGCGTATGCTTCTAGGACGGGCGCGGAGTAGGCCTCTTCCAGCTGGTGGAACACCGTTGGGGACAGCGGGGAGGAGCAGGAGCGGATGAACCGGATCTTAGGTTTGGTCTGCGGAGGCGGGTTCTTCAGCAGGATTTGGTGGATGGTTGGCACGGCTGTGTACCAGTTTGCACCGTGGGTAATGAAATCTCCCCAGAATTCCGAGGCCGAGAACTTGGGAGGCACTATCACAGAGCCGCCACTATACAGAGGGCTTAGGAATCCGGCCAGCAACCCGTGAACATGGAAGAGTGGCATAACGAGCATGGTTCTGTCCGCGGGACCCAGCTCGTAGGTGGCTTTAATGTTCTTCATCGTGCACGTGAGATTCTTGTGCGTCAATGGTACGGCTTTTGGCCGCCCTGTGGTGCCGCTGGTGTGCAAAACGAGAGCGATATCGTCCGGCTGTGCGGTCTCGACTTTCTGGTTTCCATTTCCCTTTAGCTTCCCCTCTTCCTTAATATCCAAGACTACGCCTGAGCCATTCCAGTAACATTCCGCAACAGCGACATTGTATTTCCTCGCTGCTCGCACCGCAGCCCCATCTTGGGCGTAGGAACCCTTGGGTACAAGCGCAACAGACGATTTCAGGTCGTCGATGTAGAATTCAAATTCTTCTTGCTTATATGCTGAGTTCAGAGGAGCAGCGATGCCTCTCTGCCACGCGCTGGCTAGGAAGGCAACGATGAATTCATAGGTGTTGGGGAGGGCTATCGAGACGGCGGATCGGGGAGTGACGCCTAGCTTTGCGAGCTTCTTTTGAAATGAGAAGATTTCGGTTGAAAGCTGCCTGTAGGATATGGTGAGAGGGTTTGGTTTAGACGGTATTATGATGGCAGTGGCGTTGTCACCGGCTGAGAAGCAGTTGGACAAGGTGGTAGCCATCGTGGAACGGCGTACGGAGGATTAAGTAAATATTGACGAAGGTGACCAAAGATACGAATAGATAAGGAATGGAGGTTTCTAGCGCAGCGACAGTTTTCAGAATTCGTCTTAGGATGAGAAAGGAATTTGCCTGTTCTTTTGTGTAGCAGCATTAATTGCCGTCCAGATTCTCAATCGCTGGAATGTACTCCGGAGTCTGTACGGCGTCCTCTAGCCGATCCGCATCTCGCCGATTCAGCAGCCGAGGAGTAGCTCGTTAGCCTTACCGGTGAGGCTGATGTGTTCGACAGCAACCACCTAGCACTGTGATATTGTTTGCTAATCAAAATGCCAAATTCTCCAAACCAAGCGCCTGCACCGCGGCCTGGTGGCCTGTCGTTGTATGCCAACTTACTGGACCCCGGTTCTACGGCGCCAGGAACTATTTCGAAGGGTCCAGTTGTCTTCAAGCCAGCAGACGCAGCAGAGGAAGCTCCAGCTAAGAGGCCCCTGGATTCTGGTATAGACGATCTACTACTCAAATACACTACATCTTACTAAATACTTACTTTCATGTATAGCAGCTTTGCGATTCCAGCCTACGAAGAGACCGCAGTTATCGCAAAAGCCAAAGCCAAAATCTGCGCTTTCAAAATCTGCACCCTTAGACGCGGCGAATGCTCGCAATTCCCCCGCGCAACTTGCAGCGGCTCCTAGCTCCCAGCGCTCATCAGCGAAGATAACGCTGGCTGATTGGACTGGCGTAGATGACGACGATGTAAATGGGTTTTACGGGGGGGAGAAGAGACAGAGGGGTGGGAAGAGACGGAAGAAGAACAAGCCAAGGGAAGAGCACATCGCTGTTCAAGATTGGGATGATATCTACGATCCATCACGGCCAAATAGTTATGAGGAGTATAAGCACAGTGATGAGAAGATTCGGGAGGTCAGGGAGTGGAAGGACAGACTTTATACGCATAGAATGGCCAGGAAGGTGTCTAGCGAGAAAGATAGTGATGAAGAGGAACACCGTCCACAAATGGGCAGTAAGTTAACCTTGGTATTCGTGTTTAGGTCGCTTCTTACTGACGTGCTCAGGACAATTTGCTCCTCCATCAAACTACTCTTTTGCGCCACCACCGATCGATTCTCCCAAGAAATCCATTGACGGTACAGAAAGCAAGGTCGATACTAATATGTACAGCCCCGTACCCCCTCCACCGCCACCTGAAGACATCCCAGCTTCAGCAGCTCCGCCCGAGGCCCTACCAGCAGGCGCTATATCTAGAGCTCCAGTCCGCTACAATCTTCCACCCGCACCAAGCGACATCCCTAGCTCAGAAGCCGAACTAGCAAAGGCGTTAGCTGATGAATCAGATAAAGACGAAGACACGGAAGAAGGTCCTAGGTCATTGCGACCGGGCCAAAAGGGCTTTGCAGAACGTCTCATGTCTAAGTATGGGTGGAGCAAAGGTAAGGGCCTGGGGGCCGAGGAGTCCGGGATCGTCAATCCGCTGCGCGTACAGATTGAGAAGCGCAAGAAGAAGTCTGATGCTGAGGGCGGTGGATTCCGGGACCCGGGTGGACGGGGAAAGATCGTTGGGGGAAAGAAAAATGTTCCTGTCAAGGACGAGGACGTGGGGAAATTTGGCCCCATGTCTGAAGTCATCGTTCTCAGGGGCATGGTGGATGGTATGGATCTGGACGAAGAAGTTGAGGGCTCTGGTGACGGCGGTCTGATGCAGGAGATTGGGGACGAGTGTGCGGAGAAGGTATGTAGTGTCGATAACAGCATGGGTTGAGCTGACTGCGAATAGTATGGCCGTGTGGAACGAGTCTATATAGACCGTCATGGTGCTGTGCCGAAGGTCTTCGTCAAGTTCACGAGTCAACTATCAGGTTTGAGGGTAAACTTCTCATCATATTCATTGATTGCCTCATCAAACTAATCATCTTAGGCGGTAAATGCCCTCGAAGGTCGAATATTCAATGGGAACACCATCTCCGCATTGTTTTACGAAACAGAGAGATTTGAGCAGGGTTTGTATGACTAGGTCTGTATGAATATCAAGGATGATAGCCATGCTATCTAATTAAACCATATAAGAAGTGCAAATTTGTCTTCATCATATTCATAGTGCCGGAATGCTTGAAATAACCCGTAACAGCACCCTGCTGCAGCTCAGCCGCTCTCCTCTCATCTTCGACGCCGTTGGCAGCAGCTAAGCCAAAAACTGCTATCACAAAAACTGCGAAGTGCAAAGCGTTCAAATATCTACTTGGAACCCCTAGCATATTAGCGTCGGATGAAGATGCTTTGATGTCTGCCAAACGAATACGCACGAGGGGTGAGGTTAATACGCGATGGAATTCCCTAGCAGTGCTTGAAAACTAGTAGAAGGGATCCCTTCTTACCTCTACGTGTGATGATCAGTTTGTCCTGCATGAGGCCTTGCATATGACAGCATACTCTTCTCCTTTGTCCTCATCTCCATGTCTCATTAGCAGAACATTAGTGAGTCTGAAGGTATAATAGGTACTGGCGGCGCTAAGCGCGCATCGAGTGCTTGCTAGCCTTAGGGGCCTGATGGACTTTATATCTTTATTCTTTGCAGAACTGGGAGTATATCGATACTTGGACGTTGGGCTGATTGCCATTATCTGGAAAACTTTTGTGGTGTTTGAGTTGTCTTCGATGTAAGATGTCTAGGATGCTGACGGGCCCTGGCCCGCTACCTTCGCAATAGAGGAGGAAGGCAATGAGACGGCCATGATAATTGAAAAACTTAAAGTCCTTTATGGATTTAATGGTAAAGCTCAGGGCTGAGTTTTTGGGAGTAAGTATACCGGCAGAGAAGAGGCCTTGCAATCTGAAACTCTGTCTATATTCAGGACTTCCCCGCTGAAGTATGATGCCGACGGACATCGTTGATGTTTGGAGGCCAACGAATTTCTTGCAGATCGCACCGAAGTTGATGTACTAAAGTACAGGTAATCAGCGTTTCCGACACAAGTCCTCCATGCAGCCCAGGGTCCGTCTGTGAATCCATCAAGCTCGTTCATAAACATTGCAATGCCGGCTTCTATTTGCACAGTTCACTTCACCAGACCAAATCCACGAAGAAGAACAGGTCGAAGCAATTAGGTTTGGTTCTACGAAAGACACCCAACGTGTCTCGACAGCCAAAGAGGAGTTTCACTCAGGCAGGGAGACAAGGGAGCTAAACACTTGGATATTTGGGGGCAAATACATCAGCCTAAAACATTCCAGTAACGAATATCTCGGGATGTATGAACTCAATGTGTCCCAAGCCTAAAGGGTTTCAATATATATGCATGGGTAAGAAAGACGGCGACAGGCTTTAGTGAGATTCAGATTGCTGGAAGCCTAAAGTACAGTTCATGGCACAGCAGTTGGGCTTTGAAAGAGTAGAGTTTCAGAAAGAGACGGAGGATGAGGCGATGGGATTAGCAAAGGGGTAGTCCAAGGAATTTAATATTAGGAAATACTAGCTGAAATAGTCCCGATCGAGAGATAACATGTTCGCAAGCTTGATAATCCTATTGTAACATTATAGCTTTTGAAATAAATGTCTTAAAGTAGTACAATGTACTTTCCTCCTCCATCCGATGTGTAGCTTGGTACGATGGAGCAAGATTTTGATACCGTCAAGTGCAGGGGATTCATTCTCGCGGCTTTCGCTCATTCGTTGACCGCGGGTTTCAAGATACCAAAATGCCAAAATATCCGCGCAAAACAGAAACAGAGCTCCGAAGCAGCTCCGAGGAACTGCTTTATGGAAGACGTGCTGGGATTTAAATTTGTTTTTTTCCAAGTAATAATATTGTTTGTTTTTATTCGTGTTCTTTGTTTTGATTGCCTGGATTGCGTAGCCGCTGTAATCATTGCAAATTGTGACTTTCTCTTTCTAGTGCTTCAACCTTTCCGGTGATGATCTTTGGTACTATATCCAAGTCATTGCTACTCGGGCTACCAAGCGAGAGAACCGAGGATGCAGTCTTTCAAATTCTTTGGATCTGGCTGAATTCACCATGGTGGAGGGGAGCTTTTCAAATTAAGAATTCTACCGATAATGCTCTTCTAATAATTTATTACTGTACATGCCATAGTATACATTATCCGTTTCCATCAGCCTTCGAATTACGATTTTTTGGAACCTGAGCTGAGATAACAACATTCGCTAATGATGAATACACAACTTTAGCGACTGACTGAAGATTTGCAAGTCGTGTGCTCATCAAGTTCACACCGTTCGGGGGAACGATGGACTTTACAAGCACCCAAAAATTTGATACTGTCACAATAGATACACCCTATCGCCAAGCATTGTCGCCCAAGCAGAGCAAGCAACTAGCTGTCTTTCAAAACATGAATGACAGGCTTTCTGGTAACTGCTCGAGATGACACGAGACTAGCGCACCGTACCCGAAGCCCGCGATCAAAACCATGATAAGCAAAGCAGAAATCGACTGTAATCACGACAAATCATATTCCTTTATGAAAAATAAAAAAAACGAGAAATTGCGAAGATTCGACCTGCGAGGGCAGCCAGCCGATCGCCTATTACACCCAACGCCCTTCGCGATGTTATATGTTACAAGAAGCAGATCTATTACCGTAACAGCCAGCCTACCCTCTCGAGGACCCCTCAACACTTCTCGTGTCGGGGCGCACCGTTGAACTGCCAGCACTATCACTCGTATTCCCACCGACAGAGCCTTCCTCAGCGCTTCTCTCGAGGAAGCCCGTCCAGAGATCCGCTAGAGACTCCTTGTTGCCCAGAGGCTCAGTAAAGTATTCCGAGGAGAGTGAAGGGGTGCTCGGAGTGCGGTGAAACGGTGAAACGGGTAAGCGTAAGCTACTGCTCGACGCACCTGGCCTTGCAAGACCTGCTTGCTCTTTCTGTTCGTCTGTCCAGTTCAAAAGAGACGCAATTAGCTGCAAGATCTGAAACTTTTTGGGGTCCGAGCGGTCAAGAGCTAGGAAGTGTAAAAAATGGTTGGTGACAATTTGCCTGGAGTAGTTAGCAAAGCCCAATGACTGGAACCGTGTGCACATACCTGTCGATGTTCTCCTCTGGCTTGGCCTTTTTGAGATATCTCAAAGCTTTTGTGAGATGATCGTTCAAAATGATAGCTTCGTGTCTTAATTTTCCCACTAAAAGATTCTTCTCCTTGATCTCCTTCTCGAAAGGTACCAATCGATCAACCTCGGCCTGTAGAGCGCCCTTGGTTGCTTCGGCATCGATGGCTCGAGAATCAGAGTTTTGAAGAGTCTCTTTCAGGCCTTGTAGCTGTTCTTCGTAGGACTCCACCATTTCTCGTAATTCTCTCTTCCGGGATTCCTGGACTTCTTGCAAGGCCCTCTGCAAGCCTTCTAGACTTTGCGACAGGATATTCCTTTCGGATACAGCTTCCTCGTAGGATTCTTTCTGTACAGAGAATTGCTCTTCTAAATCCTTGATTTTCTCAGCTAAAACTTCTCTCATTGACCTCTCTTCCATCGCAAGAACCTCCCAGTCTCCCATTGCCCCTTTGGCGGCTTCAGCTTCATCTTTCAGCTGTTTAGTGTGCTGCACGAAGTCTTCACGCTCATTAACCCAGTTCTGCTGGGATAGATTGTGTCGATTCCGCAGGCTAGAAAGTTCCTTCGATGCGTCATGAGCTTCTTGTTCTAACCGTTTGACATCGTTCTCGAGAGTCGTAACCTTGTTTCGGAGGGATTCATTGTGAGCTTCCAGTGCTTCGATTTGCTCTTTTGCTTCAGCGAGCTCTTGTTTATCGGCCTTTAACCTTTCGCCCAAGCTCGATTTGATTGTATTGATGCGACCGAGAAGAGATTGATACTGCGTCTCGGCATGGTCCTTCGCAGACTCGGTCTCCAGGAGCTCGGCTCGAATTGTAGAAACCTCCTCCTCGTGCTGAGCTTTGATAGAGGATAATTCATACTTGTGCTTTGTCTCGATGTTTGATAGATTTTCGGCATGCTGTCCTTTGATTGCGAATGTTTCTTCGGTATGCTTTCCTTGAATGTTTTCCAGCGACCTACGCAATTTTTCTACCTCGACACGCAGAGCCTCTCGCTCTTGAGACATTGCTTCAAATCTAGCGCTGGCATCCCCGGATACCAATTGAGTATCATTTAACTTAGCAATGTCCGTTTGACTAGCTGGTAGTACCAGTGCTTCGACAGCATGGCCATTTCTTGTCGAATCGTGACCGTGACCGTTTGTCTGAGATATGGTACTTTCCGGCATCGCGGCATCCCGAGGCGTGTTCTATTCATGTGGTCAGGGCTTGTGGCTGTCTCTTGGTATCGTTGGCAATTGAACAGGTGTTTCGTACCACCGCAGAATTCTCTGGATTCTCGTCGTCCTCAACATCTCCGTTTTCTGTAACGTCATCCTTATCAATTTCTGATTCCTTGACAGCATCTCCGGTAGTCTTTCCCTTCGCGCCCTTTTTCCTTTTGTTGTTCTTCTTCTTGAGCGCTGTCGGAATATGTCAGTACCAACGGAAATGCGGTACCCGGAGACAAGGACCGCGGAAATAGACGAACCTGAAGAAGAGGTCTGCGAGGTATCTGGAGGGGCCACAGCAGACATACTGTTGACTCGAGTGGGATGATGGCGTTATGTGAATTAGTGCCTCATTCCTTGTCCTCGATATTGGTGAGTGACCTCGCAATGAGCGCACCCCTGCCCTTAGCGCCGAGCTTCTGCGCCTTTGCTTTCTGCCAGATTTCGCTTTACATCCTGCCCTTCACCTGAAATGTTAATATCACCTGAATATGGTAGCTTCAAGATTTGTATTCTGTGATTCGCACCGGTGTAGCGACTCCAGATCACAGCCTTCTGTGTCGATAACCAGCGCTCGAAGCCCGGGCTTAGAATATGCCGTGGCTCTGCTAAACCAATGCTGATATCATAGCTTTGCCTCTCCCAGGCGAGAAGAGAGGGGATTGGGGCGGGGTAGTGCACTTGGATTACATATCTGATTCTTTCCTCACGCCTTCAAATTGCTATGTTCGAGAAAATTACTCCTATTTAAATCTGATCCCGGTTCTATCCTTTCTTAAAAATTCAATTATCTCTCGCTGGTTCTAAAACCATCAGTGTAAGCCGCATTGATCCTAGCAAGTATCTTATGTGGAATGCTCGAGGAGTCGAGAGCATCCCTCATGGAGAGGTAGATGACATTCAAGCTGTTGCAGATATGATCAAAGCCATGCAGAAGGCACAGTCAAATTTCCATGGACACAATTATGGTGTTGAGTATGACAGGGAGTAAGGAATTCAGAGATACTCTTACATCAGATCTAGGCACGCACGCGAGAACTAAGTGAGTTGTGAAAGGCAAACTGTTTGTTGAAGAGCTTCCACTCCATTGCACCCAATGATTGTTCTCGAAGCCATTCGAGTACCCCGTGGCTATGCGATACAGCTTAAACCTGGCGATCAATCTCTTGACGATCGTATACCTCAACCAAGGGGATTCGGCATGAACTTCTTCAATGTTCGACATTGAAAAGGGCTCCACAACTGATATCGATTTCATTATCACGGTAGCAATCGATCTTACGGACGCCGAAATTACCAAGGAGATCATCGAGCTCTAGATCAAGTATGGAGGCGACAAAGAGGAACTTTATAAGATCTCGAAGCTCGCAAAAATGCCGATCTACAGAAAGCCCGTAATCAGGTTCCAGACAAGCATCTGGAATTATGTTTCAGTCTTGTCCTGGACGGTCTAAGCTGGTATTAAGTCCAGTCAACCCAGCAGTGTTCCCAGACAGTCTACCGATTCGGCGATTATGCTAAAAAGTTTTCACTTGTTCCGTCGAGCGACACCCAGGAGGAGCAAGAGACGAAGGAAACGGTCAAGCCTGATTCTCACTCTGACCACATTCTCAGTGACTGGCTGAAAGACTTTGATACCAAGCATCACGCAGAATACCAGTTTCAGGTGTAATTCTTGGAGAACCTCGAGGAACAGCCGTTGAATATACTGTGACTCCATGGGAAGAAGAGAAGTATCCCTGGCAAACAGTTGCCAAGGTGGTTGTTCCTAAGCAGGATAGTTTCATTCCTATTCGCAAAGCATTTTTGGAAGACCATATAACATTGGATTCTTGGCATTTGCTGAAGCCTCTTGGATCCCCGAACAGACTCTGAAGAGGTGTGTATCCGGTCAGCAGCGCACTTCACCTGCAGAGGAACGGGAGGAAGGAAATTCATCTTGCAAGCAATGACCAGATTCCAGGTGGGAGGTACACCGGAGCTTAGCAACTTTGAGGAGGCAATGAAGCGCATGTTATGGCGAAATAAAATGACTTTGGGAAACAATGAAAACATGTCAAGCTATACTTCTGAAAGACACCTGCAACAAGAACCTATTTAGAAGCGTCATCTCGCATAGTACGGCGACATCCACTGGCTGGACCTGGACCACACCCCTTCGTCCCTTCAATACAATCTGAATCTCAGATCAAACACCACTAAACAAAAGTACTGTCCGCACTAAGCGAACCCGCCGATTGAGAGAGTAAAAACTCGAGCATTCGGCAGGATTAAAAAGGCCTATTGGTCTGGGCAGTTCGTGAATATGTGAGAGGCTATAGAAAACCGTAGAGATGAACCCTACGTCCATTGCATCGTAAGAGATAGCAATGAGCCAATGCAGAATGTATAGGTGAATGCCGGAAGACTACAAGATAAAACGAACCAAGGTTGGCCACAGAGCGAAGTTTTTCAAATGAAGGGGAAATGAGCTATGACGAATTAGTCTTAGTGTAAGCATGTGATTCGGTGATTGCTTGGCGTGAGACTCCGTCTTCGATCCCGCTTTGACAAGGTTTTGACGCAACTTCCCTCCAATTGTCATATTGAGTTTGATATCCGGCTTCTGATCTCAGCAGCCACCAATTCCCTGAAAACATCCTCCAGAAATTCGAGACCCGTTCAATCACAGCAATTGAAATCCACCCTGATAGTGAATCAAAATTGAGTCACGTTCTTACACCGACTACCGCCAGGACTGGCAAAAGCACGCTGGTACACCAACCGGCGCATCACCAGCATACATGGCCAAAGTACTGGGTATCAGAAGTGCCAGATCGTCCAAACCTGCCCCAGCTTCTAACCCAAGCCTCAAGTACAAGAAGCGCAAATTCTGCCCTCCAGCTCCAACTGCAGACGATGACGACGACGAAGAGGAAGGAATGCATGATCCCATGGCCGCGTGCGAAGCTCAAGACGCGCTGGCTGGCACCAGATCTTCTTCTTCGCCTAACAGTACTCGCAAAAGGAAGGTTGAAGAGCCCGAAGAGAAGCGTCTCAAGCGATTCAGAGTCAAGGCTCCAGTAACCTATCTTGAGCGATTGATGCGTGTCCGAACTCAGCGAATGTTCTTGATTGATCGGGAGAAGAGCCTTAGTGAGGCTGGCACGTCCAAAGAGGAGAAATTTGCTATCGCTGGTAGTACTGGTAATATCTACCAGGTCACCATTGGCAGGGTATCCACGTGTACTTGCCCCGATGCTTCCAAGGGAAACCAGTGCAAGCATATTATTTACGTATGCCCCTTCAAATATTTATGTCCTTAATATCCGTAACGATTTTTCTGTTCTGACAACAAAAAGGTCATGGTCAATGTCCTTAAAGCCCCCGAAAACCTCGCTTATCAGCTGGCACTTCTCAGCACCGAAGTAGCAAAAATCTTCGCCAATGCACCAGTCACTCCTCAATCATCAAATGCCACAGTTTCCACCGCAACCGACACAGGTGGTTTCCGCAAACCCATCGAAGGCGATTGCCCGGTCTGCGTGATGAAATTTGACGAGAACGACAAATCGGATGATATCTTCTGGTGTAAGGGTGCTTGTGGCAATAACATCCACCGGTACTGTTTTGAGCAGTGGGCGAAGAGTCAGCCTGGTACGCCCAAATGTGTCTACTGCCGCACTCCGTGGAAGGGCGATGCCGATAGCATCCAGCGGATTAGCAAGAGTGACCAGGTCAACCAGGAGGGTTATGTCAATATTTCTCGTGAACTTGGTCTTAGTGGTGAACGAGACATGTCTAGCTATTACCAATCTTGGGTTCGGCGCGAGTTTGGTGGTGGTCATGGTTGTGGTGGGCATGTCTCTGGTTATGACGGCTACTGAGTGGCACTGAAGTGTTTCTGGAATTCACTTTGTATGACAGGCTACATGAGGGTTTGATCGGTAAATTGGTAGCATGGCGTTGCTTGAAATAACTGGTGATTATGCAGAGTTGCATGATATGACAGAACCAATATGAAGTCGACGATCGAGGAGTGAGGAGGGGGGACATGGGCTTTTTGAGAGAGGTACCTATTTGCTTTTTGCGGCACGATTTACTAGATGGCTTGCTACGATTATGAGAAGCGAAATGATATAAATTCGAAATATGATATACGACGCTACGCTCTCCCTACCTGTCTTTTAAAAGCAAGACTCTTATACTAGTCTTGAATGTTAAGGTCGTGCGCTGCAGCCGCCCGAACGACATCTTGATGTCGGGAAGTTTTCAGAAAATTTGCCTACCATAACGCTCCCAATCGACTAATCTCCAATGGAGTAAAATTGGACTTTGTACGTGCGACATTCAATCTATACTATCTTGCCCTTGTTAACAACGAATCCTTCCAGGGTCGCTATAAAAAGTTAGCATATCCACATGAATGAAGAAAAGCACTTACAAATAGCAGCCCAGAGCCTATTCTCCGCCTCGGGGAATACCAAGCTCCTAGGGCCATAGAACACCTCATCAGCGACTTCCTCTGGATGTCTAGGCAAACAGTGCATGAACTTCCAACCCTCCTTCGCACCGCCCCTCCTCGCCAGCTCCGCCGTAATCTGGAAGCCTGCAAAAGCCTTCAAGCGCTTAGCGGTCTCCTCTTCCTGTCCCATCGACACCCAGGTATCGGTCGCCAGGATATCCGCATTCTTGACAGCTTCTTCTGGAACATTCGTTTCTGACAGCTTGCCTGGAGAAGACACACCTGCGGTAGAAGAGAGGATAACGTCGCGCATGCGGGAGGGGATCTCGTAGCCTTTGGGTGCGGCGACTGAAATGTTGACTCCTAATTTGAGAGCACCGATTGCCAAGTCGAAGAGAACATTGTTTGCATCTCCAACCCATGAAACATTCAGCCCTTCAAGTCCTAAACTCGACGCCCGTGCTCCAGTAGAGGAAAACGTCTCATGGATAGTGAGAAAGTCGGCAACTGTCTGCATAGGATGGTGATCTTCCGACAATGCGTTTATGACTGGCACAGAAGAATGCTTTGCCAAGTCTGCCACGTCGGAGTGAGGTCCCACTCGGGCTACCATGCAGGATGTCATGCTGGAGATGACGAGCGAGGTGTCGTATAGCGATTCGTTGACGCCGAGCTGGATGTCATCCTTTCCGAGGAACATAGGGTGGCCGCCCATCGTTGTAATTGCTGCTTCTGTGGACACTCGTGTGCGTGTTGAGCGCTTGTTGAACATCATGGCCACGGTCTTACCGCTCAATGCGCCTTTCAGGTTGATTGGTATCGAGCCAGACTTGATGGCTGTTTTCGAGCAGGAGGCATTGCGGACGAGGGCTGTGAGCTCGGCAGGTGTGATATCTGCAATTGAGAGGAAGTGACGCGGAGCAAATGGCGAGGTCTGCGGTGTGGAGGGCGGAGCAGCGAGGGAGTAACAGCGTTTTGAGGATTTGGAAAGCTGTTGTAGTGCTGCTCGAGCGGGGCGAAGGTGAGCGGTCGGAGGCATCTTGAGTAATTAGAACTTGGTCAGTTGAATCAATACCTTTCAGTTGATGATGTAAGATTCAGATAAAACAAGATATACCGGCGAGAAATGTACAGTAGTAGAACATACAGCTGTAAGAAATTACCTGCTTGAAATTTTGTTCGTGCATGGGAGTGAGCTCTGGCCCCCCCATACGGTATGATATGACGCAGGGAAGAGACCCAAGCACTAGTGGAAGAACAGGATGCAAACGTTGAGGGCTGTCAGCAGCTGTTTGTCGAGCTGTTGGCCTAGTGTAATAATATCAGCAAGAAATTACGCTACCATTTACGAGAGACATTGCATATAAGTATGCACTTCATATCTCATGTTCACATTCCATATCTGCCCGTAAACCATCTTGAGGAGCCTCACCTTCAACATCAGAACTAGCGTGGCGGCGATAAGATCCGCCAGTTCGCAATCAAGTCTCCACATCTTCCACACCCATTCACAACCTAACCATAGGCTTTTACCAAGAGCCTTACACCATCACGAGGGCGCCGGGCGTCAAGAATTTGACATCCTACACATTTCGAAATCATTTTCTCATCAATGTCGAATCCCTCATCACCGCTGCTGAGCAGCTCTGAACGACCGAGCTCAAATCGATCCCATGAACTAGTCGAGAATACACCATTACTTTCGAGAACAGATAGCGCCCCCCGATACGACGGGTCACTAAATCGCGGATCAAACAGAGGCCCGTCTCCTGCAGCGAGCTCTTTGCGCTCCATCCAGAATGTAGGATCGCTCAAATCATACAGAGATACCCGATCATGGCCTATTCCGATCGCTATCCTCTCCCTCGGAACACTCGCCATAGTCATCATACTGGGCGCCTTCTTTGCTCCTGCAGTCGTAGAAGAATATGCGAAAGAGGCTCTTGTTATCGAGCCAACAAAGCTATCGATTGATTCCTTTACCTCTAGTGGTGTAAGAGCACGAGTACAGGCCAATTTCCGTCTGGATGCTTCGAGGGTTCAAAATAAAAATGTCAGGAACATTGGGCGTTTAAGCACCTGGATTATTCGTGAGGTGGAGAGCAAAAAGTCACAAGTCAAAGTTTATCTTCCGGAATACGGCAATATTTTACTAGGCACGGCTGCTGTTCCTCCTGTCCTTGTTGATGTCCAAAATGGACATATCAATGGCCTCGATTTTCTCACCGACTTGAAGCCCGGAAACACTGAGGGAATTCGGCAGGTTGCAAACGACTGGTTAGAAGGCCGCTTAGGTGAAATCCGGGTCCTGGGAAAGACTAATATTAGCTTGAAATCTGGGATATTTCCACTTGGATCCCAATCTATCTCCGAATCGCTGGTTCTTGAAGGTCAATCTCTCTACCATTCCTTTGCATCTCTGTACCTTGGGGAGAAAACTTTGGTCTAATATTACTATATTTGGGATTTTGGCATTTTGAGAACTGAGATGTAGTCTTACAGGCTTATGGGCCCTAAAGACGAGTCTCGAAGTCTATAGGCAACAGCTGTTATTCTGAAATTATTGGCTGACAATCTGCCTCAGGTAAAGATCTTCCGGCTATTCCTCAATATAATATCACACGTCTCAACTTTCGGGAAGTGCCAGTCTCCACGAGTGGCCGTCGTGGTATGGCTGCGGACGTATCTTTATCACTGGCAAACAAGTATCCCGTCAAGCTTACCATACCACCACTTGGGTTTAATATCCTTGTGCAGAGTTGTAACGCCGATGAGGACTACATTAGTCTAGCGGACGCCATGACTGGCATAATTGACATCTTGCCGTACTCAGATGTGACAATCATTGTCAGTGGGACTGTTCGAGATTTACCCAAGAATTTTGTTCAGACCTGCCCGCATTCCCACGACTCTCCTCTTGACCTTTTACTTGGTAATTACGTTCACGGAAACGAAACCACGATATTTGTACGTGGCTCGAATGCTCTGGACTCTGATACTCCAGATTGGATCACGAAAATAATTTCAAGTGTCACTGTTCCCGTGCCGTTCCCCGGCCACAGTTTCGATAAGGTCCTCAAGGAATTTTCTCTTACAGATACCAAGTTCTTCCTCCCAGACTCCTCTGCAAGACCAGGATCCGACAATTCCAACCCGCAGATCTCAGGTACCATCGTTGTGACCGCTGGACTACCAAAGGAAATGAATTTTGGCATCAATGTCACGAGGGTACGTGCGAATACGGATGTATTCTACAAGGGAAACAAGCTGGGTATTCTCAACTTACATAACTGGCAAAATGCACAGTCTGAAAGATTGGAGCCGAAAGATGGTGATCTTGGTGCTTTGAAGATTCAGTCACGAATTGAAAAGGCACCTTTAATTGTGACGGATGACGACGTTCTCACGGACATCTTAATGGAACTTATGCTTGGCAGCAGAATTGAGCTGAAGGTGAAAGCGCTTGTTGATGTGGAGGTGTCAACTGTTATCGGGGACTTTGTTATCAAGAAGCTTCCTGCTGAAGGAGTCTTTCCTGTGAAACGTTAGAGACCGTTTAACTAAGTCAGGTCGACCGCATCGAAGCTGACGAGATTCTAGCGATCTCTAAAGGCGGCGACTTCAAGAGTTTCAAGCCACAGGTCGGCGACCTCAAGATCTTGAGAACTAGCAAGACCTCCTTGAATCTTCAGGCACTTGTCAACTTCACAAACCCGACCGAATACAGCGCGGAAATCCCCTATATCAACATACATATCCTCAATAACGCCACCATCATTGGCGATGCTACTGTCCAAAATGTAAGGGTCAAACCTGGAATTAACAAAAACGTACTGGTCTTAGCAACTTGGGATCCCACTCGATTTGGGGGAGAGAAGGCAGTAAGCATTGGCCGAGAGTTACTATCACAATACATATCAGGCTTCAATACGACATTGACTCTCCAAACTCACCAGGAGTCCATCCCACACCAACCCGAACTTGGTGTAGCACTTCGCAAATTTCCCATCCAGATCCCTACTCCGCGATTGGCTACCAGTGGCCCTGAAGACAGCAAGCCCCATTTCATCGATGAAGCAACTTTCCACCTATTTACTTCGACCGCAACGTTCACTCTGATATCGCCCCTCAGATATAGCCCCATCTACATTGAAAACATCAACGCCACCGCTCTCCACAACCATACCGAACCTATTGGCCAGATTCTTTATGACTTGCCATTCAAGGTACCTCCCGGATCAAGCGAATCACCGAAGCTTCCGGTCGATTGGTCTTTTGACTCTGTTGGTTACGAAGCAGTAAAGAATGCTCTTGGAGGAACTCTAAAATTAGACGCAAGGGGAACGATTGGATTTAAAATTGGGGAATGGCGAGAATCGGTTTGGTACGTTGGTTCAGGGATCGGCGCAAGTGTAAGGTTCTGATATAGGTTTCTGTATTGCTAATCAACAATTCCAAAGCATAATGTGTGTAGGGGTATTGCGCGAACAGGATTGTGGTATGGTAAGCAACAAGCGTTGTGAGAGCCGGCGCAATCGCAGTTGTATACAATACATAGCAGCATTTTTTATCAAGCACCTCCAAGTTTTCCTAGCAGAAATGTACATGCTATGCAGAGTGTTTTTCCGAGGGGGAAAGGCGCCAACTCCATATGCAGAACCATTTTATCCACATGAGAGTAACTGTTTTAAATTATCCAGGAGGAAGACTGCTTACATCCACGATCTCGTCGGCATCTGTGGTCAACTCTGCTTCGTTGGGACCATAGAGCGGGGAGCGAGGAAGGGCCATAAGGCCAGTTCGAGCGGATTCGAGGATACCGAAGGGAGATATGAGTTTCATGTAAGAGTCGATTCGGGTTGGTTTTGCCGAGCTGTGTATATTGTCAGTGTATAGATTAGGTACACCTAGAGCAAAACTTACACCTCAACAATACAGCTATTTGTGCTAATATCCAAGACCTTTCCACCGAATTGATGAGTGAAATAGGTGATAGACTTCAAATGCTCATGCTTCAGTCTCAACGCCTGACTCAGAGCCAATTTGCTGGGGTGAAACTCGTTCGATTCCGAGCGTGTAGCCACCTCCTCCCCTCCCTCCTCATCGCCTCCAGTGATCTCTCTATGATGAGCCATCAGCTCTTCAAAGTATTCCGGACCCAGAATATTGATCTTCGCCAGCAGCAACTCCCTCTGGACTAATGGCGCGGAGGTATAATCCAGTACCGCCCATACAGGCACCAAGTCCTCTAATTGACGACGAGCTTGCTCAACCACCCCATCCTGACCTGACAGCACAATTGTCATGCGTGACAGGTCTTCCACTTCCGTCGAGCATACAACCAGGGAGTCGATGTTGAAGCCTCGGGCAGCCAGAATGCCTGATACGCGGGACAATACTCCGGGTTCGTTCTGCACTAGGCAGTTCAAAATATGACTTTTGGGCGGCGCAGCGGAAGGCGTTGGCGTCTCATAAAGAATGTTGGACACGGCTGCTTGGGCGGACCAGGCTGGGGCTGCGTCGGAGGTCGGAAGGGGGTAGACGCGTCTATGGAGGGCTTTGTACGCGAGTGCCGAGGTGGAGGAAGCTGTCGATTCGGAGCGCAGGCACATGAAGGGAGTGAGGAGTGGTACTGTTACGGTCCTTTGAGAGCGAAGTCCTCGTGTTGGCAGAGTAGAGAATGCTTTCCGTGAAGCCATCGTGAGATTTGACAGTCCAGCAATGGCCTCGATCAATAGCGTTGAGAATCCGCCTGTCTCTCGTAGTATGCAGGAGGTGCGTCGAAGATTATTATTTTAAAGCTCTTGTGGATTTAAGACGGAACTAGCCTACATATCGCTCGTGCGACAAAATGGCACTAAGCCCAAGCTATTTGCACGTCTTGAACTGCTTTACACCTCTAATCATGAACATTAAAATGAATGGAACTGATGATACCATAAGCTATATTTCCGGTTCGGTTCTGTAAATATCTGTAATTCTTTCATCTGGTGTCTGAGTTGTATTTTCACCCCACTTAGGCAGAGACAGGAGTCGCTAAATGTACCCATAATTTTCCCCCGGCTAAACCCTTGTTACAAATGATTTCAGCCTCATTCTTCTTTTAGACATCTTCGATCTCCTGTGACCTCGCAATTCACCATTCGCGACGCAACGCTCATAATTACGCACGCTCAAGCATTCGTTAGTTAGTCTTTTGTTCATTATGGACGATACAGAGAGACGTACAGCGAAACGTTCGCGGTTTGATCAGAAGGCACCGGAACACAAGAGACCTTCGAGATTCGATAGGCGGTCGCGCTCTCCTCCTGCAGCGAAAGCAGAGTCATGCCGTAGCAGGAGCCCTCTTGCGAGAGCTTCAGACAGTCCATCTTCTGAGGCGAAAAAGAGTACCGCGGATCCAGCGGCAGCAGCAGGTATGGGGAACGAAATCCTGGGATCTGGAGCGAGACATGCTGACACTTGTCCCAAGCTGCAGCGGCTGCCCGAATAAATGCACAGATCCAAGCCAAGAAGGGTATCCAACATGTTGATGTGCCGCCGATTCAATCGACCCTGAGCCCGGCGGGCGGAAAGTCTGCTTCTCCAGGCGCATCTGGCTCAGGCAACAGCGCGGCTATGGTCAACGGTGAGATGTACATTGCTGACGGCGACTACATCCGAGATATCGAGGTTAATGACCTACGAAACCGTTACACGCTGACCAAAGGTTCTACACAAAAGATGGTAAATACTCCTCGTGTCAATATTCCACTGATACATCAGGCTCTTCTCCACCTAGGTATAGCAAGTTAGCAGCAGATCCTTATCTCCCTCGTCATTTCTTAAGAATCATATGCTACAGGCGTGGTAAAACATTGTATTGGGGATCTTCAAGCTTACCAAAAAAGCGCGATAGCACTCACTACAAACCCCTCATTGGCATCTGCTGACTCCCGCTGCGTGACATAGATCAAAGAAGAAACCGGAGCTGGTACGCTATACCTACCTGTCAACCTAACGTTTTTAGAGAGCTCTGATGTTGACTTTTCAAGATGTCACTACCCGTGGAAATTATTACCCGGACAAGAGCATGGCTACGGCCGCGGTACGTATTCCAATTGCGGGCGTTGATGATATACTAATGAAGTGCAGAATCCACCCCTCTACCTTCACGTCACGAGCACTTCCAAGCAAGGTCTCGAGCAAGCTGTTGCGAAAATCGAAGAACTAATGCAGCAAGAACTGCCGAACCTGGTCGATGAACGAAGATTCCGTCGACGGGAGCCAGAACAAGTCGAACGAGATGAATTTGGCAGGGTAATCAGTTTCGCAAATAAAGAATCAACCGTACTGACTCTCCATAGCGCAAATGGCCTGAGGAGAGGATCTCCATTGACTTCGAACCTATTCCTGGCTTCAACCTTCGAGCTCAAGTAGTCGGTCACGGTGGTATCTATGTTAAGCACATTCAACAGGAAACTCGCTGTCGTGTTCAGATCAAGGGCCGAGGCTCTGGATTTATGGAGCACGGAACGGGTCAAGAGAGTGATGAGGCTATGTATCTGCACGTTGCGTAAGTTATATCATGTTGAGCGTTAATAAAAGACTAAATTGTCTAGGGGTCCCGATCCAAACGAAGTTCAGAGAGCCAAGGAGCTGTGCGAAGACTTGCTGAAGAACGTCAGAGAGCAGTACGAGGAGCACAAAAATCGCCCTCAACCTTCCCGTGGCTATGGTGGTAGCACTGGGTACGGCGGTGAGCGAGGCTATGGAGATCGCGCTCCAGATCGATCAAGCTCTTATGGCAATGGTAATTCTGCTGGTGGCTACGGTGGGTATAATAATTCCCCTGCGCCCAACTCCAACTCAGGTGATGCTGTGAGTCCAAGAAATGCCTCTGCGCCTGGTGCTGGCAGTCCTCCAGCAGGAGCCGACTATGCAGCTCAGTATGCTCAGTACTATGCAGCGCAAGGCCAAGGTCAAGACCCTTACGCTGCTTACGGTGGATATTCTGCTTATGTCCAGTACTATCAGGCCTACATGGCCCAGGTTGCTGCTGCTCAACAAAGTGCTCCAGGAGCTCCTGGAGCTGGAGCTCCCGGATCATCTGCCCCTCCCCCACCACCTTCTGAAGCACCTCCGCCTCCCCCATCTTCAGGTTCTGGTAATGGGTACAATTCTGTGAGTCCGACCATCAAATCTCCTCTGCCTGTACTAATATCTTCTAGGTTCCGCCTCCACCTGGTATATAAATGGAATAATATGTTCCCTCAAATAAAGGTTTCCTCTTAGCAATTTAGTTCTTTGCATTGCGTCGGTGAGTTCTAGGGGTAAAATCAAAATGCAGGATACCTCGATAGAAAACATGTGGCCTGTATTTTTTCTCGCATATCAGGGGAAAACGCAGACATCAGTCAATCAGGTCTATTGCATTGAGAGCATCTGTTGGGTCGTCCGTCTGGGGCTCTTTCTCCTCTTTATCCTTGTCTTTGAACGTGAGTCGTTGCCCGTAAGAAATGCATAGCTCTTCACCTGCTTTGATATCCCGAAGTGCAATATAAGTGACGAGCAGATTGGTGACGTCTCGTTCCCAGCCGACATTTTGTCGGAGGTTTGAGTGGTTAAACATGCTTCCAACACCAAGAATGACGGCTTGTGTGATTGACGGCGGCTTCATGGAGCCGGGCCCGTGGCCGCCCAGTTCAGTAGGAGATGGGATATATGGCCAGTTGCTGTACGCCATTAGCAAAATCTCTTAGACTCCACCAAGTGACACGAACTATGTGTAGTTGAACAACATTGTATTTTTGATATACTTCTCATTCTCCACTGGATCCAGAACCAATACTGGAGAGACCTCAAGCACTGTTCGCCCAGGAATATCTCTACTGGCGAAGACGCCTCGTCCTATAATCAGATTCGTTATTGTCTTTTCAAGCTTTCTCCGTCTAGTAAAGAGATTCAACCGGCCTATACCTTTCGGCGTTTCCAACACCAGGACTAGGCCTTCTGTCCTCTTGAGTGGAATGCTCTCCTTCTTTGCATCCCCATTGTTTATATCTCCCTTAGACATCTTGACCCTTGCCATGCGGAAGATGGTCTGTATCGTTGGTCATGGGATTTTGTCACCCATGTGATTGGGAGGATTGCATAGCGGGCGGTCTGTGCCTGCATAAGGGTGGAGCTTCAACCTCGCCTCTTGTTACCTAAAGCATTCATCTTTGTACATTACCAAGAAATTTCCAGCCTTCTTTGGTGCGTATATTGATCAGTTAAAGTCCTTTGAATCCTAGTCAGAATGTCATACCAAAGGGGAAGCTCAACAGTGGATGGCATCAAAGAGCCGCACGCAGTGTCTCTCAAAGTCCTGCGGCATGCTATCCCCCCATCCAACCCCAATGGAGCGCTCTAACAGCATGTCAGACTCTCCCGACCCTCCCTGTCGATGCAACACCCCCTTCCCACACCTTCGCCCTGCTCAAATTCGTCCTCGTCCAGCTTCCCCACGCCCCCGGCATCATTAGCATATCCCTCCGCGAAACCAGACTCTTTTATCCTCTCTCCCCTCCTGACACTACCACCGGCCTTCGGATCGGCTTACGTAGGAGAGACATTCTCCTGTACACTTTGTGCGAACAATGAGACACTCCCTGGTTCCAGTTTGGCGAAAGTTATTACCAATGTTCGTATTGAAGCGGAGATGAAAATTCCCAGCTCAGGTGTACCTATATCGCTCATGTTAGGACCAAATCCCCTAGAAATAGAAAAGGGAGAAGCCAAGAAGGGTGACGTGAAAGACGGAGAAAGGGACCAAAATGGCGTAGACCTAGAGACTGGGCAGAGCTTACAGAAAGTCGTGAACTTTGATTTAAAGGAAGAAGGTAGCCATGTCCTCGCAGTCACAGTCACATATTCCGAGACAACACCCACCAGCGGACGGATCCGGAATTTCAGGAAACTATATCAGTTCGTGTGCAAAGGATGTATGGTGGTGCGCACCAAGACAGGACCTTTATTATCAGGAGAGAAAGAGGGACGAAAATGGGCATTGGAAGCACAGCTTGAGAATTGTGGCGAGGAAATCATCACGCTTGATACTGCTCTACTAGAGACGACAGACAGGTTCAGGAGCCAGGGGCTGAACTGGGAAGTCGTGGGTGAGGGAGAGGATATGGAAAGGCCGGTGCTTATGCCCGGTGATGTGCAGCAGGTGTGCTTCTTGGTGGAAGAGGTTTTGGGTACCAGAGGCGAACCAGTTGAACCAGTCGACGGGAGGTTCATCTTCGGGATTTTAAGTTTGGGGTGGAAAGGAACAATGGGCAATAGAGGCTTCCTAAGTACAGGGACATTGGGGGCGAGGTTGAAATGAGGATCCAATCGCACTGCAGAACAGTCGTATGCTGTTCATTTCTCGAATGGTCCTGCACTACAGGAATGCCGGCCAGTCTCCATCTCTGGCATCTTTGGGCAAGCTCCCAGTTGGCATTTTCAAGTCGAAGCTTCCGAAACGATTTTTCTTTAGGGTAATTAAAATACCCTGATCCTTTGGTGCTCTAGGCCTGCGATTTGCAGACTCGGCAATAGCGGCTCCGAACAGGCATCCTTGTCCCGTTCAATACTATCAGGACTCGGCAGAATGTCTAACGTGCTGCTGGGCGTCAGAAAGAAGGGAAGGGGTCATAGGGAACAAGGGCTTTTTTTTTGCTACGACCATACCCAACATCGTGGGAGAGACTGCAAACTGAAGGAAGTCCACAATCTTCTGATTATGGACACTCAGTCTATCTTCTAGAAAGACAGAAGAAGTCTTAGGCAAGCAGCAATACTTTGGCGAGCCTAGGAAAAAGCTTTCAAGAACCAAGGTGCTTGCTTCACTTGGTATCGCGGAATGGCTGGTTGACCCTGGTGAGTGGTCGGAGAGGCTTAATCTATACTGCGAAGGAGAGGCAAACGGTTTCGAGAGGCAATGAGCATTCCGTTCTCGGGTCGTTCTCGGTTTAAGTGCATGGAGAACTGTAAGTCAAGTTATGGTGGCCAGCGTCAGATTGGGCTCATATTGTTCTCTTCTCACACATGCTTAGTCCATGGAAGTAGTAAGCGGCGTTGCAAATCCGGGCAGCTATCTGATTCGGGTTCCAATATTTTCATTTCCCATTCAGTACCAAATACTGGCCGGATGTCAGACTGTTTGGAAACACCGCTCGCTTGTCGTGGCACTGTCCGACTTTCTGTAAGAGAGCGCCGGGATTGCACGCTCGAAGTTTCGAGAGCTAGCGATAGTTGCAGTTGTGTCCATCGATTCACGATTATCCACTGCTGAGTGAGTCGATGCTGCCCTCACATGAGATTGAGATACACAATGGCTCTGAGTGAAGAAGAAATATGTTGTTTCAGAGTTCATTATCAGCCAACGGAGAATCATGGAATCATTTAGCTTCGCGGCCTGGACCGGTGGCTACTATCCATGGACTTTTGTTTACGTGGTGTAGAGCTTGCGACTTCCTTCTTCTGCACCTCCCTTGCGAGATGACCAGCCTGTACCTTAGCCAGCGCTTGCTTCACGGCGATTGCGTGCGTCGAATTGTTTCTTATTCCGTTGTCAACACTACTCCTAAGCCAGTGCGCCCCCTGCGTGGAGACTTTTCGCTCATCCATCCTTAGGGCGCAGTCACTCTAATCCTACCTATTATTTACTATCGATACCTCGAATGCCTGGTCCCTCAGTGTGTCGGAGCTTGTCTATCAAAACCCCTACTAGCATCTTCGCTCCTCGAACTATGCTGTAATCTCTTCGACCTTCGCCGTACCTTGCCTCTACCGACGACGCCCCCCTCGAATATTCTTCCCCCACAACTCCCGGGCCACAAGAACTCGCCCGGTATCGACTCTACGCTTCGGTGAGCGCTCTCAGTCGCTCTAGCATCTCAAATGACAGACCCGCTATCCGAAGATGACCTGGCGGCTTTACACGGGAAAATCGTCCCAAGAAGTTTCAAAGCTGGATATATCGTCCTATCTTATCTCGTCAGTTATATTGGGGCCTTCACGACTTTGGAAATTATCATGAAACGGACAGGCTCGAGAGGATGGTATAATTGGTATGTGGTATATCCTATCGTGGGACACCGTCATCTCAACGACTTTGCAGGTTCCTCCTCGCAGCCGGTGCGCTATCTATGGGCGGCATTGCAATTTGGTGTATGCACTTCGTTGGGAACTGTGCCATTGTGCTCGGGGGCGGTCAAGCGCAGATTCAAATCGTCATAAGTCCTGGGTTCACTGCCTTGTCCTTTTTTATACCGATACTTGTGGTCTTCATAGCATTCGGTGTCGTTGGATCTGATGAAAGTAGTATCACCAGGGTCATTCTAGGTGGCATCCTAGCTGGTTTGGGAGTATGTGGTATGCACTTTCTTGGCCAGGCTGGTATTGCGAACTACGATTGCATCTATGATATCGCGAACTTTGTCAGTGCAGCCGTCATTGCAGTAGTGGCTAGTGTAGTGGCCCTGGTCTTCTTTTTCATATCTCGCTCTGCATGGCAGGCCTCTTGGTGGAAGCGTGCGCTTGTTGGAGTGATTCTTGCCAGTGCCGTTTCAGGCATGCATTGGGTTGCTTCCGTCGGCACGAGTTACAGGTATAAGGAAACGGACACACAACTAGCAAACACCACACCAATATCAACCACAGTCGTTATCATCATCGTGATGGTAAGTGACACCTAACATAGGGATGAGCCATCTAACGTTAACAGTCTATTCTCTGCTGCGCCATCCTGGTCTTCCTTTCACTTGTTGAGCAAGCTCGTTATAGGCAAATGGCCAAGAGAGCAGAACAAGTGGTACTCGCGGCCGCAATCTTCGATTCCAATGGGAGACTCCTGGTCACACAAGAAGGTTTGCTTCCTACGAAGAAGATTGCAAACTCTTGGATGGAGCGTGTAGGTCTACTGCCTTTTCTGCAACCTCGAGCTGACCACACTTGAAGTCATTTGAAGACATATTCAACGTTGCTCATCCAGTGTTTCTGTGGATTTTCAGAGCTAGCCGCAACTGGTACGGCATATCGACTTTGATTCCTGGGATGCGAAAACACATCCGTCGCTCAGGCATCAAACGTCGTCTTGGATCACTCGACGAAACAGTGCTATTCAATGACGAAGGAATCCAGATCAACGATTTCTCGATTGTTTTCCGAGAATTATTCTGTATCGCAGCGGCCGAGCTAGCGAATGACTTACACCAACCGATAGGCAAGCTCGGTGTCTTGTATGATGAGATACTTGTGACTGGTTTAGGCGTCACAGCGGCAGAAAAGGGCAAGAAAAGCATTGCGACTGCTGCCAGCTCTCTGCTAGATGTTGAGCGTGAAGGTGACACTTTGGGAAAGGGCCAGCTTCTCTTCCTCGTTAGCAGGGCCAGTAAGTATGAGGTAGAGAACCTTCTAAGTGCTGGTGGCTTCACCTTTGCAAATATGGAAAGTGTCTTGCCGGTGATTGCAAATAGCCTGCGTATTGGGCCCCGTGGGCTTTCACGTCGCCTAGAAATCATGCGTCATTACTGCACAGATCACCATATTCTCGAGCCCGGTTTCCATGTGGCTTGTTTTGCCATTCGGGCATCACTTGCCGTTGGGAAACGCGGCTTTGATATTCTCGTGCGACGAGATGCAAAGAATCAGCTACCGACCATGCAAGCCCCTATCGACAAATTGGAACCTTGGCATATCGATTACTTAAAGAGCATGGATTCGCAAACCATTTCGGTAGTTGTTAAGCAGCTTTTCAAGGATTCAAAACCGAGTAACAAATCACAGCCTCAACGAGATTTTGCGAAGCACTTGTTGAGGACTATCGAAGTGCTCAAGGAAGAGCTCGAGGATACAATCTTCAACGATGCCATGTTAATTTCCACACCCTTCGAAGTCCCATGTCGTGGCCGTGACGAATACTCCCCTCCTGGAGTTGCCTTTCTCGTTGCTTTCAGGATGATCCTACCACTGCATGGGCGTGCACCAGGGAGAAAACTAACTTTCACACCATTAGCTCTTTTCAAAGCTCAGCAACGCGTGTACAAAAACTCACCGGACCACACGTTTTTTGCCAGATCTGTTCATCGAGAGTTTGCACCCCTAATGGACAACAGACGGTCCTTTTCCAGTGATGACGTGTCTGAAAGTACGAGCTTCCCTATTGCGGTTAGAAACTCTGTTTCTTCGCGGCTGAGTCGCAACGATGTGGCGATGGGCGCGCACATCGACATGTACGGAAACGCACTCCCTGAATCTTCTAAAGATGATTACCGCGGACCAGCAAGGGTCAGATTTTGGGATAAACCGGCGCTATCATTCACGAGGCGGAAGAGCGATCGCGGCTCCGAGCAAGAACTGATGAATCTGAGAGCTCAAGACGACAGCAATATCAACCACATGGCTGACGATGAATACGGACAGACTGAAGAACGTCGAAAATCGAGTCGTCCTTGCAGTGTAGCTAGTCCGAAACGTCTGGGTAGCCCAGTAAACGGTACTGAGATGCGCCGATTGAGCGTACCTAAGCCACATAGCCCTCCTGGCAAGCCCGCGGAGGAACTTGAAGAGTCAAGGGTGTACATTGATGAGTTGTTCAAAATTGCCATTGAAAAGAGACAGATGTAAAGATTTCTGATTGAGGGTAGCATGGTCTGATTGGGGCTTTCTTGTATGATGGCCATACAAGGCTGCCAGTGGGCGTGAACTGCTGCCGGAGAAGATAGGCTGAAATTGGATACTGCTTGAATGATCTCGCTTTGGCCCGGAGAAGACGATATTGCTTTCGGGAATAACTTGGACTACGATGAAATAAATAAACTCCTACTGATGTTCAGCTTACCTGTAGTTCTAAGACAGATCTTTGATGCGTGTCATATATGATATTTTCGACTCCTTTCTGCCTTTCCAGGAAAATAATTGGCGAACATAGCCCAAATCTTTGCAAGGATTCTCGATTCATCCCTTGTGATACTATCCAGTTCAATATATAGTGAAGGATGCTTGCTATCCATGTATACCAGCCCACAGCAATATACTCATTGATGGGCTTCCATCATTTCACGCTTGGGTCGTCACTCCACTTGAATATCGAAAATACCACAATTGCTTATGGTTGCACCACCATCAGTAGCACGTTTTCAATATACAAAACAGAGCATTTTATTCGGGTTGGGTCAGATTCTTTTCGAAGATTTGTCGTCGTTTTTTTGGTACTAAGAAAAGCTTGAAATAAGCGAGGCTCGCAGACAGGGCTTATTGACCAAGTTTAAATTTAGCACATCTGTGTGCAGACTATGTACAAAATACCAGACCATCTTCTCTTGACTGCTACGATATATCGAGTCTACCCGTATCTTAATCGTTCGTCGGTATTGATATGTAGGTAATTGGAAAGGATGAGGAGAGCAGGGGGGAGAGGGGGATGCCGTCGAGAAACACATGTCTGTCTTATCGATGCAAACATTGCAAGCATGAGTATAAGGTGCGTGATAAAATATGGGGTATGATGCGTAGAAATGAATGATGGTCTGAAGATCCATCTGACCCTGCGTACGATGCGGATTCGAATATACTTCATCCACGCCCGAGTTGGCAGGGCTCTCAATAGTACTCTCATGACCAGGGCGAAGAAACGTGCGGTAAAGTGGCCTGTTGGACGAAGGGTCCAAAGGAGTTCAAGATGACCTCTTGCAGACTTCTACGCGTTTGCAAGAGAAAGACATGTGCCGAGACTACTCTCTCCGATGCGAATTGAGGAGTCCGGAGCAGTCGGCACTGTCCTCTCGACACGGGACTTTCGGTTGCATGCTGAATGAACCGCCGAGGACGTGCTTGTGTCTCTGGAGGAACCTTTCGACGACGGGCGCGGCGTGAAGCACTCTGGTCACACCTCTGCTGAGCCAGTGGCGGCCCGAGGCCATAGAACGATTCAGAGAGGTCCTTGAGGCCAAAGCCGAACTCATAAGTTCCTCTGAAATGCAAAGCCAGGCAGCGAACTTGAAGGCAGTGGCTACACCCTTCACAGAGCTCCGAGTAATGCTCTTCTTTTCCCTAGAAGAGGAAGAGGTCTTCAGCTGCTGGTGGTGATAGACCTGGCATGATGGAATTCGATCCTGGGTCGGACCAATACCCGCTCGGTGGAGTGTAGCATTCTTCAAATGTGCACACGAGCTTGGGGTGGGAAGAAGTTGCGGTGCTGTTGTGAAAGGGAAACTGTCTGTTTCCTCCCGCTCTCGCTCTCTGTGTGTGTGCACGAGTGCACGTTTCCAAGGTATGCTAAGCCATGATAAGATTCAGGATGACAATCGTGTACTCTGCCAAAATAGTACATAACTTCTAGTCTGTCAGGAACTAAAAATAAGCTAATTCGCTGGAGGTTGTTGGATGGCTGGAGTGATTCGTGGCGTTTCGTGATGACATGTCTGAGATGGAATGGATGTCAATATTTACCCACTGTGGTAGCTTTACGGTATGTCAGGGGAAGATGGGGGGCGGGGGTAAGAGGGCTTATTTAGCGAACCAATTAGAATGGCGGTAGATGAGTAGATGGTCGTGGTTTGTGCAACAATCTTATCGGACAACGTCGAAGCCAAAAACTTGCCCCTCATTGAAATCAGCATGCTTGCTGACTTTGCACAACTGCACCTAAAGATAGGAAATCATTATGATATCCTCGGATGAGCTGCAGATTCTACCGCTCGCAGAATTCAAACCCGTCTCAGCCTCACGCGCCTGGGTCTCGATCCCAAATCCCAATGGCCTCCCGCTCATCGCGACCGCCACCTCGGACAAGACAGTCCGGGTATACTCCCTCAAGAACTTCACCCTGCACTCCACGCTCGAGGGCGGCCATTCGCGCTCCGTACGATCCGCCGCGTGGAAACCGACGACAAAGAACACAGGCAGCTTGACGCTGGCGACCGGCAGCTTTGATGCGACGATAGGGATTTGGCGCTGGCGGGAAGAGAGCTTCGCTGCGCGGGACGAGGAGAAACAGGCTCATACTTCTGCTGCGGGCGGAGACGACGATGCCTTCGAAGTCGAGATTACGAGTGATGGCGCGCAGAAAGCGGTGGCAAGCTTAGTGCAAGGAGACGGGTCGGAGAACGAGGACGATTGGGAGTTTGCCATTGTGTTGGAGGGGCACGACTCGGAGGTGAAGCATGTATCCTATTCGCCGAGCGGGCAATGGCTTGCGAGTTGCAGCAGGGACAAGAGCATCTGGGTCTGGGAAGAGGTTGGAGAAGAGGGCGAGGACGAGTTTGAGACCATCGCCGTGTTGCAGGAGCATACTGCCGATGTGAAGTGTGTGTGCTGGCGCAGAGATGACGGCAATGGGGAGCTCCTAGCCAGCGCAAGCTACGACGACACGATACGATTCTGGCGCGGTGACGACGAAGGAGAGTGGAGCTGTGTAGCTGTACTAGAGGGCCACGCGGGGACAGTCTGGAGTCTGGGCTGGGAGCCGGCCGTCAGCCAGAAGAAATTCGAGCCCGAGTCTCCGCAGAGGCCCGGCGACTACAGCCTGAGGATCCCACGTCTCATATCAGCTTCTGCGGACTGTACGATCCGGGTGTGGACCAAGGCCCCTACGCCACCCCCACCGAACAAGCCCTCGTATTTCAATACTGGAATCCCGTCAACGATGCGCGCACCGCCCTCGAACGAGACGTGGGAATGCACGGCCACGCTGCCAAAGGTACACACGCTACCCATATACGCCGTCGACTGGAGTTCCAAGACAGGCCGCGTAGCGTCCACCGGGGGAGACGGCAAGCTCGTCGTCTACGAGGAGCGGGCGAGGGGCCGAACAAGCGTTGGCGGTGCCATCGAGCGGGAATGGGTCGCCCTCGGTGTCCTGGAAGGAGGGCATGGCCCGTACGAGATCAACCACGTGGCATGGTGTCAGCGCTTCGATGCCGGGCGGCGAGAGGCCGGGGAGGAGATGCTGGTTACGAGCGGCGACGACGGGGTCGTGCGAGCCTGGACGCTGCACGTCGTCCCGGCCGAGAGCGACGCGGATGCGGCTCTGTGAGGAGGTCCCGGCTGGGTGACGGGAGGCTTCCTCGGGGCTCATCCGCCCGGGCCTGGGGAACGCGGGGGTGGAACGACGTCGCTGGCCTGGGCGGGCTTGTAGGGCGGCGGACTCGGGAGACGATTATGCGATGTAGAATAGGAACGTGCAGAGCGACCGGCGCACGGCAGCGCGAGAGGGGGCCATCGGGAAGAGGCCCGCTCTCTACTTCTTCTAGATGGCGACGGCTGGTCGTATCTATTCCGCAAAAAGAACACCAACGAGAGAGCCCGCCCCCCCCCCATCGGGCTGCGAGGCCGTGTACACAGTATCTTGCGTGCCATGAACCTCGGGTGTTGGTGGGATCCGTGTGGGTCCACGGACGGCTGCCATCTCAAGACACGTCACGTCGACAGTGCGTCGCCGTCCCCGTTCTCGCCTCTCGGCTTCGGGCGTCAACACGGCGGCCGGCCGTGCCATCTCGATGCCAGGGACTCGCGCCGTGCCCTTCCCAAGTCCCGGGTTAGTTGCTCTGAACGCGACGGAAGTGAGGAAGCTGGTGCCGTACAGGTAAGCGTAGCACTAGAGGGCCAATCTTCACAGGACCGACACGCACGAGTGAGAGAGAAGAGGAACGAAGTCTGAGATTCTGAATACATCCCACCCGTCACCTGGCCCCCGTCTTTTCACTCTCGGAACATCCGCCTCTCAATATCATCGGATCAACACACATATGTACAGCGCTAACCATCCACCACCTTCCGTCGGTCCCAGCAGGCAAAAGAAGGCACAGCCGGTGTATCACTCTCAACTTCAAATTTGCCAAACGCCATTCCAATGTAACGAAGCAACCCAGCGCCAACCCGTTCCCTTCGTATAAAACATGTTGACATGAAACAAGACTCCTCCGGTCTCTCCGTTTTTCGTGAATGTTAACGCGAAAGATGGGTTTGGCGTTGGGCGGAAAATGCATGACCCATTCCTGTCCCATCCGGTGGTATATTTCAGAGCAGCCATCAGACCGCAACCCTCCTCGTGAATTATGTTCCAAGAGTCACGGCGGAGGAGTACTCTCTCGATGTGACGAGACCAACGCCCGCAATGCCAAAGATTAAACCGCTCAAGTCGCAGAAGTGGGATATTCGTTCCTGGGACAAATCATGGTCCCACTTTCCGCAACGTCGTCCGCCGGACCGCGGCTTTCTCCGCGCGAGCCGGAGAAATTCAGCACTCTGCAGAGCAGATTCCTCCTTTTGACTGCTCCGAGCTGATCCTGGTGATCGTGCACGCCGTCGCGGTGTCGCGGCCCCATCGTGCGACCGCCGCTGGGGAGTCTCCGAGCCCCCTCGCGTTCGCACGGGTTGTGACGATTGCGCCTTATTTGGCGGTCCAGTCCCTCTTCCCAGCCATAAATATCGGAGCTCGTCATCGTAACGGCCGATTGGATACTCGTTGCCGATGACACCATGCTAGCAGCGGAGCTGGCAACGCTGGTATCAATGTTCAACGCGCTATAGCTGGACTTATCGTCGACGAAGGTACTGGCGGCAGTCGAAGTCGTAGCGAGACTCGACCGCGATGCGTGAGCTGTCGGGTGAGCAGAGATGCATAGCCCTCTCTCCGAGTGCTCTCCAAACTCAAAGTCCATCTGTGTCGTCTCGGAGAGGGTAGTTGTAACATTTGTGCTGCCGCCAGGGCACGAGATCCCGTGAGCCGCCTGGTCTTGTTCTGGCACCTTGGCGGGCGCGTAGCGCGATGGCCGTAGTAGCGCTCTCCTCCTCGGGATTAATTGCGTATCCTGCTCCAACGTCCCGTAGCCGTTTCCCCTGTCTGTGTAGGCTTTTGCGGCCACGCCGTCCTCCCTGATACTCTCTCCACGCACGCCCACCGACTCTGTCGATCTCTCGGTGTTGAACACCTCCTCCTCGCTTCCGTGATACAAACACTGGATAGTTAATGCGGCCGCCAGCGACGGACAGCGACCAGTCAAGTCGACGGGGGAGCCAGGATGAGCTACCAGCACCGGTGACTCGCTGTCGCTAGCGTCGCTGAGCTGCAGGGTAGTGCCGTGTACCATGGCCGCGGCAGGATGTTCCGAGGGAGCGGTAGCTGGTGCAGGGATAGTGGGAAAGGTATCATTTGGTGACGAGGTGGCCTGTCGCCCTCATAAGGCCCTACCCTCGCTGTCGTCACTCGTTTCTCTCCCTAGCGGGAAGCGGAAAGTGCCCGAGCCGTGCGCCGAGCGCGTCTTCTTCCATCCCAGCTTGGCACCCATCTTCTTCCAGCTGCTACTCCCATCGCGGGCAGGGTGGGGACTGGTTCCGGGGGATACGTCGAAGGCAACGTTGGAGGTGGGCGGCGTGTCAGGCGGCGTCATGGGTTCCAGTGCCGACACTGAGGGGGAGGGCGAGTCAGTGCCGTCGTCCGTCAGGGTATCGGGCGCCTCTGTCGATAGTGGTCCCGAGGATCCGGGTAGGTAGGTCGACAGGCGAGGTACACCAGAGCGGCCCACGAGAGCTGCAGTCAAGTGAGGGTGGTGGAAATGCCGAGGGGACGTCCCCCTGTACGGTTGGGGGAGAGAGTCGCCCCCACAAGGGGGACTGCCATCCCTCTGGTTTCGCGGCTTGATCGGCGACAACGACTGCTCGTCCAAGGAGCCCGTCATGTGCACGTCATTCATGGACTCGTCCGACGTCCAGGGGCTCGAGAAGGTCCCCGCACTGCGTGACGGAGCGACGGAGTTGATGAAGGGGACCAGGACCGATTCGTCCATGAGCTCGTAGATGATCCTGACCGAGGTATCGAGTTCGGCCGGGTCGGGCGGGGCCAGTGCAAAAGGCTGCGACAGCAGCCGGTCTCGGACGTTGGAGGGGAGGTTCACCTCCCGGGGCCCGTTTGGTGCAATGTAAGCGTCCAGCAGCTTCTGCCAGAGCATGCGCACGTATTCGCACTCCGTGCTCTGCGGCGAGATGGGAGTGTGCGAGTCCCCGTCGACCATGTCGCGGTAGTGTTTCTCGTACCGCTTGGCGTCCATGGTGAACTCCAAGGTCTCGAGGCAGTGGTTTTGCGACAGGTACTGCATGAAGGCGGCCAGCGTCCACGGCGGCGGCGCCGTATTCGACAGCACTTCCTGCAGCGTCGGGCGCCGGGGGTAGTAGGGGCCCGCCGGTATCGCGAGGCTCAGCGGCCGCGACGGCAGGAACTCCCCCGAAGACATGAAGCCTTCGTCGTCCGCGTCACAGTCCGACAGGACGGATGAGCAGCGCGAGGACGTCTCTTCCGAGATGTGCAGATGTAGGGAAGGCGGCTTGCGGCTTTTCGGCCTTCGCATCGCGCTCCGGAGATATTTCATGGGCGCGCACTTTCCAGGGCCGCTCTCTCCCCCTTCCTCTCCTTCTTCGAGCCCACGCGGAGCGGTATACCAGCCGGAGCAGACCGTTCCCGCAGAACCCTCACGGGACGGATGCTTTGTGTGTCGGGGCGGTCGTGCAGGGCGGGGCGTTGATTGCTACGGTGTTGGACGCATCGGTGATGGCAGGATCCGCTCCGCTACTTGTACTCAGCCCGGGCGGAGAGGGCGCAGGCTCTGCCGCTTGCTCGCAGGGGCGTCGTTCGAGAGCCCCGGAGCAGCAGATGCGCGCGAAGGAACACCGGGACGCAGCCGCGTCGTGGGATGCCGGCGCCCGTCAGATGCCGAGTCGCCGCAGGGTCGGCACGCCCAATGGATGGCGGTCTGGCTGCAAACCACCGGGTGTCGGCCGATGGTGCTGTCGGGTGGAATTCTTCTGGAACTGGCGCGGCCGGAAGGGTGGGGGAGCGCGTGTTATAACGGGCGGGGTTGCAGCGAGGGAGTTGGGTGAGAGCGTGAGCGAGTGGCGAGAGGCTGTACCGGTCGGCAGGGGCGACTTGGTTGTGTCTCGGGTGCCCGTGTCTCGCGGAATGGGCGTGTGGCGGCCGTGTTACCTGCCACCCCGAGACCCGGCTGAGATGGATGCTTTCAAGGAGCGGCTGGAGTCTGAACGCAGCGCTTTCGGGGACCTGGGCGCGGAGGGTAGGAAGTAGGAGCAGGAAGAGGAAGTGAAACCAGACAATCGAGCGGGGCGTGGTGTTGGGGGAACGGGGAGGGGGGGTGGGAAGGGGAATGGCGAGCAGCGTGGTGTGATCCGTCGTGTCCGAGGATCTCGAGTAGAGTAAAAAGGGGGCCGGGTGGTCTTGCGGGGGGAGGTGAGTGTGTTTGTATGGGTTGGGGAGACGGTCGGGATTCGGGGGTCAGTAGCGGAGTAGCAGGTGAGAAGCGGTAGGTGGTAGCAAGTTGGGGTGGTGGTGGTGATGGTGGTGGTGTTGGTGGAAGTCGTGGTAGTAGATCCCGTAGCCCTTCGCAAGCGCGGGTGGGCAGTGCAGCCTTGGTACGAAGCTTAAGAGAATCCACCGACACCACGGGGCAAAGCAGGTCAGTGACGGAGGACGGGAGGGATGTCTCGAGTTTGGCTAGGTTGTCAATGCAACGCGATGTGATGCGGTGCGATGTCTGCAGCGCGACCCCAGGCCAGAGTCGAGTCGAGTTGGAGGCGTGTTTTCTCTGTCGCGCGCCTCCGTTCGTCGAGAGGGTTGTTTAGCTCGTGCCGTGGGAAGGGGGGGGGGGGGCTTGGGTTGTCTGGCGGGCGGGGTTCGTTTCCAGCGACACCGAGCCGCCGTGGTTGATTTGTTTGCCGGTCTTTTTGTCTGTCTGTTCGGAGGAGATGGTTGAGCGAGCACTGGCCGACAAGGTGCGCGTGAGGAATCGAGTCGAGGCGACTTGGAGTCAGTCGAGTCGTGTAGTGTGGTCTCGACGCAGCAGGAGGCGGGATGGAAGTTGACGGGAAACCCCAAGGTGGATGGATGGATGAGAAGTGGATGGGGATGGGTGGATTGAATGGAGAGAGGTCCTCTAGGGAGTAGGGTGGGTGTGGTTTTAGTGCAGGTGGATCTGAGGATCGGATTGGCACACGATGGAATGAGCCAGGGAGGGGGGGAACGGACTCGTCGACAGGGACAAGGGCGAGGACCAGGATGAGGAGGAGGAAGAGGAGGAGGAAGAGGAAGAGGAAGAAGAGGAGGAGGAGGAGGAGGCGGAGGAGGACAAGGATGAGACCAGCCGTGTATCGGAAGACCCAGTTGAACAGACAACACGCCGTCCACGATTAGGCCGCCACCGAATCGACCATAGCCGGCGGTTGAAATTCCACGTCGATGGAGGTCGGAAGTATCTTGGAGTAGATGCCGTCCAGTCCCGTCCCCGACGAGCACAGTTCTTCCCTGGGAGCCTGTCGGACCGCAGTCCAAGCCGGCGGAGGACGGCGGCCGACACCCTCCCCGACAGAATCACGGGCACGCACGGGTTTTGCATTGATCACGGTGGTATTATGTAGTGAGGGTCGCTGGCTACGGGGAATGTTTCCTTGCAGGTTGCCCTCGGGGCGGGAGAAGAAGGATACGAGATCCCCTCGCTGGTTTTCCTGCTCTGGGTTTTTGGGGAAAATCTGGCCGGATGTGTCACGTGGGACGATGGAGGAGCGGACATGCTGGGCAGCGCGAAACAGTTGAGTTACTTAGTATCATGGGTAAATAATGTACAATTCTAGGCCGTGCACACTAGATACTTGGCGAATCGTTATAGATAAATCATTGGCTGTACCCCCTGTAAATGAGCCCTGTTAATGGAAACCGGTAGAATTACGCACAGACAGCAATTGTACATTATTTCGGGCATGTACCAAGTAGACTTCCGGTCTCCCTCGGGTCTCTGTCGGGCCCGAGGAAGCGGAAATCCTGGGCAGACTGGCGATGCGAATAGGGCGACAGGTTGAGGGGCTCCTTACTCGAGAGTGCGCTCTGTGATGTGCAAGCACAGTAGGCGCGCGAGCTCATCGATCGCATGTCGGGCGGCGAGCGTACATTTCCTTCTACGTACCTGGCGAACGTACTTTTTCTTTTACATACCTGGTGAACGTACTTCACTCCTACTTCGTACAGGGTGTAATAATCCGAGGTTCCCTGTCTGTGCACACTAGATTCTTGGCAATGCGGCTTTCATTAAATTCCTTAGTATTTTACATAGCCACCTTTTGCGTCAATCACTACTTTATATCTATTTGGCATTTCCCTAATCAAATCTCTAATTATCTCAACTGTTATTGATTCCTAAGCTTCAAGTACCTCCTGTCGAAACCCCTGCATAAAAGAAAGTTCTAGTATAGCGCATAGACAGAAAACCTCAGATTATTTCCCCATGGACTAAGTACGTACCTGGCGAACGTACTTCTCTTCGACATACTTGTAGCTAGTCAAGTCCCAGCCCCGAATGCAAAGGGTCCCCCGAATTAAGCTCGGCGCAGGGGGGGNNAGCAGGGTCCCTACGTGCGTAGAAGGGGTCTCCTCTGGTCGTGGCAGTGTGTCCTGTTATGTTGGTCGGACACGGCTACCGTTCTGGACACGCGTGTAGATGGGAATCGGCATTCGAATCTAAACCTGGATGTGCGGGGCCACGTCTGGAAGGGGGGCAACATCTGAGTGGCTGGTCCGAATCCGAGTCCGAGTCATCCTTCGTGACACGGGTACGAGCCGGTACGGAATTACGATCGGTCGGTCCACGGTCACGGGGGGGGGGCGGAGCAGCGCGTCCGCGCGACGCCGAAGCGTGGTAATTAGCTCGCTAGCTTAGCCGTGGTCGAGGAGAGGGGAGAAGAGGGGAGGGGAGGGGAAGGGGAAGGCAGAAGAGAGGAGGGGAGAGAATGGGACAGAATGACTGGGAGAGGTGGGTCGGGGCGAGAGGACAAAGAGGAGGAGGACACGAGCAAGGGGCAAGTGAGAGAGCGGGCGGGAGAGGGCGGGAAGGAGAGAGCGGGTGGAAGAGAGGGAGGGAAGGAGAGAGCGAGGGAGAAAGCGGAGCGCAGATGGTGATTCGAGGGCGACGCGATGACTCGTAGGGAGGTGGTGTGAGCAGATCCAGGCCCACGCAGCACCTCGCCCGTCCCCATGTCGAGCAGGCCGGGTCTGGAATGAGCGGGACAAATGGACGCACATGGCCAGACCGCCAAGGGCCCGGCCGAGAGTCGGGGGCGCTAGAAGTCTTCTAGCGCGCCTCGGCTCATTTACGTCGGGGGAGAGGGTCGGGGGCCGCGGGGCCGCGGGGGCAGCGGGGGCAGCGGGGGCAGCGTGGCAGACATGTGGCCCGGCTGCGGCCTCGGACTCGCACCGCTCATCACCCCCCCCCAGGAAAGGGATTTCGAGCTGATTCGGGTCGTTGGGGTGACGCGGCTGGCCGAGGTGGCCGAGGGCATCGACGGAATCGAAGCCAATCCGGATCATCAAGGTCATCGAGCATCACACCCAGTCCCGGGGGAGAGCACTAGCCAGGGACGGGATGTCCACCTCCTCTGCCCGTGCGAGGAGCCAGCAAAAAGCAAAGTGCTTCCAACTTCTCCCAAGATCCAAGTTTCAAGATCCAAGTTCCCTCCCAAGACCCAAGACCCAAGATCCAAGTTCCGAGTTCCAAGTTCCAGGTTCCAAGACCTCCCAACTCCTCCCCTGCTGGGTAGATTGGAGTTACGAGACGGGGAGCGAGTATGATCCTCTCCCTCGAGGATCCCGGGTCCGTCGGCGGCGTGGATCTCCAGCCATGGCCGTCCGAGGCAGCAACAGCATCACGTGGGCACGTATCGAACAAGGCTCTACGAAACGATCGCTTCCACCCCCCTCGCCCTCGACCGGCGGCCGCATCAAACAGGTCGGCGCTGCTTGGCCGGCTATCCCAGCCTCCTGTCCCCTCTCCGCGTCTGTCCTTCCCAGTCAGTCCCGCCCATCGACAGAGGGCTCGTGGAATTTGCAGATCTCTCTCCGACTCGCATCCCCCACCGGCGATGAAGGCCAGAGAAACATACCCTGGCCCGAGCTGCTGGTTGACCGGGCGGCCGCTGCCCTCTTGTGCTGCACCCGCTTCCCCGCTCCCCGTTTCCCCGCTCCCCCTTTTCCACGACACGGCCACAGGTGTTTTGTTTTGTTTTTTCTTTTCTTGAAAAGAGACCCCATTCCTCTTGCCCATACCTGGCTTGGATAATCCTGGAGTCGTCAGCCGGTGCCGCCATGGAAGAAACACCATCACCTCCTTCTCGCTCGACAACTGACTCACGGGTCGCCTGGGTAGCAGAAGCACAAGCACAAGCACAAGCAATGCTCTCATACTGATCCAGTCTCCTACCGGCAAGGGGAGGGGAGGATGGATACCTTACGTTCCAGGTATCCATCTACATGGTATGTACTGCACTGTATGGTAGGGATGAGGACGGATAAGGAAGGATAGGCGGATAAGCGGATCAGCGGATAGGCGGATAGGCGGATAATGTCCCCCCGCACCTGCCGTGGCCACTCGTGACCTGGACTCCTCCTGCCTGCGTTGCCCCCCGAGCCATCCCTCGTGCTCCATCAACCAACCGACGCACTCGTCGATGCGCAGATCTCGACCTCGACCTCGTTGCCTCTCCCTTCCCCCACCCGAGTCTCTCGTTCGGGAGCAGGGCTCTCTCCCACTCCCGACCTTCGCTTTCATTCGATACCCTTGGCCTCGACGCACCTGGCCCACGCTCTCTTCTCCTTCTCCTCATCCGCATCACCCCACCCAGCGCAGCTGATGCACGCATACCTCCTCGGTCAAGAGACTCTCCCGGGTCAGGGACTCTCTCCTTTCGTCCGGTGTGAAAGTACCGGGGCAGCAGATCGGCCCCCCTGCTGTTGCGGGGGAGCTGCGAGTGCAATTCATTTGCTTGGGTTGGATCGGATCGGTCCCCCATCCC
>JAENRP010000168.1:76237-95359 GCA_024741835.1 Diplocarpon mali | reverse complement strand
TGGTAAAGAGAGTAAGGTAGTATTGAGTAGTAAGTAATAGTAGTAGTTGTTGAAGAACTTGGAGACTTAGGAGGCTTGATTCCTAACTATAGGAGCAAAGCAATCTATATATACAAAATATCTTAAGCTTCTAGAACCTTTTAGTATATTAGAGTTATACTAGATTATAAATCAATATAGGTATACGTAATGCAATACGTAATCCTTTGATTTGTAATATAGTTTTAGCTAAACTTAGTACTATGAGTCATATCTAAATATAGAACTATGACTCATAGCCAGGATATAGAGTTTATAGCTAAATTTAGTATAGCTATGATTTCTAATCCAACTAAGCTAGTATAGCTACTCCACCTTAGCTATTCCTACTTAGCTAGTATAGCTATGTTTCTATATTCAACATAGGCCTTATAGTAGCCTCGCTTCTATCGATCACTCTTTAGTAATTGCGCGCTTTTAGGTTCTTAATCTCAGTTCTAGCTCCCTCTTTAAATTGCTTTTCGAAAGGGTGATTTGCAAGCTCCTTCTAATAAGTTAGCGCTTTAGGAAGCTTATCTTAAGGTAGGATTAGAAGGGTAGAGTTTCCTCTAAAGCTTTTAGATTGAGTTGCTACAGTAATAACGTAGTATACCGCTTTATATTCTTCTCTATTAGTTCTCGCAGGCTCTTGATTTAACTAAAAAGTCGATATAAAGCTATTTACTTACTTTAACTAACGTATTTTAAGTTCTTTAAGGGCTAATAGGAGATCCTTAATATATATTGCGTATATGGCATTCCTACTCCCTCTTCTCCTTTTTAACTTATAAAGTAATATAGGTACTATTTCCTACTCCTTATTAGGCTTCTTACGTTTTCAAAAGGCCCTTATATTAAGTACTTTAGGCTAAGCTTCTATTAGTTTTAAAGAACTCCCTCTTTCAGTATTATCCTTAAGAGCTTTTATATCTTAGCGTAGCTCTCGATCGATTAATGCTTCTAATAAGAGCTAATATGCTTCTTTACCAATTGCCTATAGTAGAGCTTTTAATAATTAAAGGGCCTACTTTTACCCTTGCGATTGCTTAGTCTATATAGCAATTAAAGGCCTGGTATTACGCTTCCTAATAGAACTAGCATTTATAATATCGCTTTCGACGCTCCTTCCAACTATTAATAATTATCTTAAAGCGTTTAACCCTTTGCTACTAGGCAGCTACTCTTAAGTAGCTAAAGTAGAAATGCTATAAGTAGCCTTATAAGAGATAATAGCCTTCGATAGATCTGAGCTTAAAGCTTCTATTAGTAAAAGATTAATAGGCTTACCTTCTATTAGGTTATCTACAGACTGCTTATCTAATGCTTCCTTTACGTTCTCGACGATTAACTTAGCGTCTTAAGCTTCTTCCTCCTCCTTTTCAATTATTTGCACAATCTCCTTAATAATTAGGAGCAGGTGGCCAGCTACCTTTTTATACTCCTTAAAGTAGAATTTGGACTTATTAAACTCGATATTTTAAAAGATTATAACCTTTTAAAGCTTAAGCACTTAAATCCTATATATATTAGTAGTGTAGTAACTAACTAAGTATCTAATATACCCTTATAGCATAGTTTTAAAAGCTCTTTTATTCTTTAGAGCTTTCCTCTCCTTTGCTAATAGGTACGCGCGCGCTTTATACACTTTTATACCCTCCTATTCTAGTCTTAAATTAGTAGTAAGCTTTATAGTAATCTGCGGATTATACTACTTAAAGTATTATCTAAACTAGAGCTAAAGCACTTTATTTAAACTCTTCTATCCTTTGCACTTTAATAGGCCGATATTATAGAAGTATATTATAGCTAGTACGGCTTTAGGCCATAGGTACTTTAAAAGGTTAATAGAGATTAGCATAGTAAGTGCCTTTTTAATAATCTCTACTCCCGCTCTCTTAAAAGCTCTATTTAATTTATAAGTATAGGATAGAATGACTTCTACCTTTATACCTTTAGCTTCGCACTACTCTCTATATTTCGATACTCCCTATAGGAGAAATACTAAGGTATTATTATCGCTCCTTAGAATATATAAAGAGAGGTAGTAATAGCGCTTCACTTATACTTTAAAAGATTAAAGAGCTCTTAAAACTAGCATTAGGGACTTATAGAGTAGAGTAAATCTAAATAACTTCTTATTAAATTTATCCTTAATTAGGAGAAGCTAGCTTTCTAAGGAGAGGCTTGACGTACTATAGTCAAATAGGTCCTAGGAGCACTTAAAGAACGGTCTTAGAGCTTTAAAATCTGACTTTCTTTTAAAAGGCTTTTACTTAGCTTTTACTTAAGCGCAAGCTTTACAATTGATTTATAGCTTCCCTTTGATCTTTACCCCTCTTACGCTTAGCATAAGCTTCTTAAGCGCCTTTGCTCTTAGATAACCTGATCGAAGGTACTAAATATCTATCGAATCGTTCTTAGCTCTTAAGAATACGCTACTCCTTAAGGGTTTATATTAGCTTTGCAAACGCTATTATAAAGTAGGGAAGGCTAGGTAGGTTGGTTAAGTATAGTATAGCAAGTTAGGAGCGTTATAAAAGTTGATAGTATAGAGACCTAGAAGAAAAGGAGTCACGTGGTAGTCACGTGACAGTCGAGGAGTCATAGGATACAGAGTCGAAGGAGGAGTCATATGATATAAGTCATATGACAAAGTCATATAATCGGCTAAGGGTCGAAGGGGGTATAAATAGGACTACTATTATACTTAAAGATAGCGCGTAATGCTAACTACCTATTCTACCCCTAATTAGTAAATTGTCCTAGTTCTTATCTTTAAAGAGCCCGCTTATAGTGCTTCTGTCGTGCTGTATTTAAAGGTGGATTCTCAGTGGTGGCAGAAGCTTGTAAATTTCTACTCTAACTATATACCTAAGCTCCTTTTATAGAAGTGCTCTATGGCCACTTCAGGGGTATATTATATAAGCCAGTCCTTAGATACCTTAGTGCCTAAGGCTCCTTATAGCGCAATATACCCCTTAGGTAAGAAGCAGCTCTTAAGCTAGGCTTAGCTATAACTAGCGCTAGATCTAGTATATAAGACTCTTTTATCATACTCCTTAGCTTTTAAAATAATGAAAATTGCTTAATAAAGCTATAATAAATGAAAGAGGAAGCGCGTTTTAAGTGCTTCCTCTATAGAATAGAAGCTAAATTAGGTGACAAAGGAAAGTCAATAAAGGCAGCGCGCCTATAAAAGTATGCGTTTTTCCCTTATAAAGCTTTCCTTCCTTATACTTCTTTAAATAATCACTTTAAAATAGAGAATAGTAATAATAACTTTAAGGAGCGCCCTACTAAGGCTACTATTATAAGCTTCCTAATCGTGCTCCCTTACTCCTACTAAAGACTTATAGCAAAGTCGTTATACTTAAACATAGCTTAGAGCTTCTTAGCGCAGCAGATAGTAGGAGGATAATAATACGCCTAAGACGTTCAATATAGTAATACCCTTAAGAGGGAGCGCGCCTCCTCCCCTCCCTGCCACCCCTTAGGCTATAGTTCCTAGAATACTAGCGGTCCCCTCCGCAGCTCCCTCCTCCTATCGTAAGCTAGAGCAGGGGCTGATAAGGAATATACTATATAAGGGGTGCGTTTGGAGCTTCCTAGCTAGGAAGTCGGCTGGCGTATGCTTTAATAGCATAGTAAGAGTACGCTGCTTTCATTATACAAAGAGAGGCTACGCGTGCTAAGAGCTTTCCGTCGGCGCCTTAAAGGCGTAAGAAGATTATATATTCTTATTAAAGGAGAACGATAGTGACTCCGCGGTATATTCTTAAGCTCCCTTTAGGTAGTTTGCCATTAATAAGCAGTTTAAGGCCTTGCTACTATTAAGAGGAAGGTAAGAGAGGAGCTTTAGAAGGCGCACTAAAAAGAGATAAAGGAGGTAGTATTATCAAAGGGTACATTAATTATAAGCTTTCTCATACTATAGCTAATAGCTTCCTAGAACCAGTTGGTTAGGAGCTCCTACTGCCGCCGATTATAGCACCTCTTAGCCTCGCCGCCCGTCTCGCAAAGGCTTTTAAAGCTCCTGCGGCTGCTTCTATTATTACTTCCGGCGTTGCTCCCTAGGCGGCTCTTAGGACTATGCCACTAGAGGAGTCGGTTGCTTCTTAATAGGGACGCGCCCTTATATTATTTACAAAGCTATTAAAGGTTTTGATTATCTAAGGGAATTGGTTTTAGGCCTCCCTATATATTAGTATAAGAAAATTAAACCCTATCTTACGCTTCCTTCCTACTTGCTATTACAAAGGGGATATGAAAGGATTATAAAGCATTTAAAATGCTAGCTTCTCAACTAGACCTCTTGCGTCTTAAAGGTTCAAAAGCTTAATAAAGCTCTCGAACTTTTATCAAAGAAGGTTTTTAATAAGGCTATTAGTATACATATCCTCAGTAAGGAGATAGGCCACTTGAAAGCTCCCTTTTTAATGCTCCTATTATAGCCATATATTATGTATATCAATGTATCAGAGCTTTATAGAAATCCTTTAAGAGTCTCTTATAATAAGCTGTATTATCTGTTGATTATCGTAAAATATGGACTATAGAGCTTCCACCTTAAGCTGTATTTCCTTAAAGAACCGTCTTAAAGCCATTATCTCCTTCACTATATGCGCTACTCCTAGGAGCTTAGCCTCTATAGTAGAAGTAGTAACTATTGGTTGCTTCAAGGCCTTTTAAACGATTACTCCTTTAAATAGGAATATAATAAAACTGTAGGAAGAGCGCCTTATCTCTAGATCATCTGCAAAGGAAGCATCTAATAATACTATTAGGTTATTTGATCTACTAAATCGACTATAAGTGATTCCTAGGAAGCGTGTATTAAAAAGGTAGCGTATTATCTAATTAATAGCTTTAAGGTATTCGAAGCTTGGGTTTATATAGAAATGAGATAGCTAGGCGACTGCAAAAGCTATATCTAGGCATAGTATAATAGCTATATATAAGGCAGAGCCTACTTTTTCCTAGAACTCCTTAATTCTTAAGTAGGGAGCTATTTCGTAGTTCTTTTTAAGTTCGAAGTAGGAGAGCGGCGTACTAGGGAAACGCCCTATATTAAGGCTGAACCTCTTCGCTATCTTCTCGATATAAGCGTTATAGAGCAGAGTAATTATACCCTGCTTCCTATCTTAAGAGATTCTTACCCTTAAGAACCACTTAACATCTCCTATAGCTATTAATTCATATGCTTCGCGCAGTCCTTCTATAGTCTTCTAAGCTTTTTCTGCATAAGAGGAGTAGTATATTACTTATATATCGTTAATATAGAAAGCTATAAATATAGTCCTCTCCTTATTAACGAATATATAAGGCTCCTTACTAAGAGGGGTAAGCTTTAGAGACTTAAGAGTACTAGTGAAATCCCTATACCAAAGTGCTAAGGAGTCTCGAAGGCTATATAAGGCGCGATCGAGCTCTACTACCTTATCTTTCTACTTTTAACCATCTAATAAGAAGCAAACAATTGGCGCGCTCTGAGGGTCTCTCTTAGCATTTATAAAGGCGTTAATAACGTCGAACTATTAGAGCTCTATATCGAATTTAGCGGCTATTGCTATTATAACCTTAAAAGATCTTAATACGAGCGTTATAGCATAAGTAGAGAAAATAGAAGCTTCCTCCTGAAGATCTCCTCTTACTACTATTCTTGACCTAAAGCGGCTAATCTCCCTAGAGGAGCTTAGCTTATAGTTAAAGACCTACTTTAATAGTATAGGCCTTGTAGTAGCCTCGCTTCTATCGATCACTCTTTAGTAATTGCGCGCTTTTAGGTTCCTAATCTCAGTTCTGGCTCCCTCTTTAAATTGCTCTTTGAAAGGGTGATTTGCAAGCTCCTTCTAGTAAGTTAGCGCTTTAGGAAGCTTATCTTAAGGTAGGATTAAAAGGGTAGAGTTTCCTTTAGAGCTTTTAAATTAAGTCGCCGCAGCAACAACGCAGTATACTGCTTTATACTCTTCTCTATCAGTTCTTATAAGCTCCTGACTTAGCTAGAAAGTCGATATAAAGCTATTTACCTACTCTAACTAATATATTTTAAGTTCTTTAAGGGCTAGCAAGAGATCCCTAACGCACATTGCGTATATAGCATTCCCGCTCCCTCTTCTCCTTTTTAACCTGCAGAGCGGTATAAGTACTATTTCCTACTCCTTATCAGGCTTCTTACATTTTCGGAAGGCCCTTATATTAAGTACTTTAGGCTGAGCTTCTATTAGTTTTAAAGAGCTCCCTCTTTTAGTATTACCCTTAAGAGCTTCTATATCCTAGCGTAGCTCTCGATCGATCGGTGCTTCTAATAAGAGCTAGCGTGCTTCTTTACTAGTTGCCTATAGTAGAGCTTCTAGTAATTGAAGGGCCTGCTCCTACCCTTGCGATTGCTTAGTCCGTATAGCAACTAAAGGCCTAGTATTGCGCTTCCTAGCGGAACTGGCATTTATAATATCGCTTTCGACGCTCCTCCTAACTATTAATAGTTATCTTAAAGCGTCTAACCCTTTACTACTAGGCAGCTGCTCTTAAGTAGCTAGGGTAGAAACGCTATAAGTAGCCTTATAGGGAACGATAGCCCTCGATAGATCTGAGCTTAAAGCTTCTATTAGTAATAGATTAATAGGCTTACCCCCTACTAGGTTATCCGTAGGCTACTTATCTAAAGCTCCCTTTACATTCTCGACAATTAACTCAGCGTTCTAAGCTTCCTCCTCCTCCTCCTTAATTATTTACACAATCTCCTTAATAATTAAGAGCAGGTGGCCAGCCACCTTTTCATACTCCTTAAAGTAGAATTTAGACTTATCGAATTCGATATTTCAAGAGATTATAACCTTTCGGAGCTTAGGCACTTAGATCCTATATATATTAGTAGCGTAGTAACTAACTAGGTATTTAATATGCCCTTATGGCATAGTTTTAAAAGCTCTCTTGTTCTTTAGAGCTTCCCTCTCCTTTGCCAATAGGTATGCGCGCGCTTTATACGCTTTTATACCCCCTTATTCTGGTCTTAAATCGGTAGTAAGCTTCATAGTGATCTGCGGATCTGTAACGATACAGAACCGCCGAAGTGCGAGATCAAGTATGGGAGCAAGAAGTAGTGCAAAAGGCGTATCCTATAGGTCTAATACAAAGGAAACGAAGAAGTTAGAGAGCCCTCCTTAAGGGAGAGCCCTTCTTCCTTATATATATAAGCAGCTTAAGGCTCTTTATCTATTTATATGATATTATATAAGAATATCCTTTTGCACCTTTAAGGTCGATTTAAGAAAACCCTACGTCGAATCGAGATTGTAAAACCTTAAAACGCTATACTCTTAGGTAATTGTACTAAGTGGAGGTGCAGCTGTTATACTACCCTCCCCCTTTGAGAACGCTTACTTATAAGCGTTAGTAGGTTGTGATAATTTTCGTACAGTAGCGTACTTAGCGCGTTATTATACAAATGGTACTATTCTATATTTGGTTTAGCGCAAGTCGCGTTATACACTCAAATTTATTTTTCCTCTTATAGGATCTTCCTTCCTTAGTATAATAACTATATATAATCGCATAGGTCCCCTACTCTTATTACTATAGTATAGGGCTAATGCATAGTAGTAGAAACAATTACTACTACTACTATTAACTACTATAAGTAAGTTTGCCTTAGTCCAGGGTCGAATTGCGTCTAATACGCGTAGTGCTAATTTCCTTGCTATCGGGCGCCCTTGCGGTGGCCTATTGCGTTTGTTATTACTAGTACGTACGGCGCCTTATGCGCGATATCGCGTACGAGTGCGAATTCGAGTTAGAGCGTAGCAAGAAGTGCTATTAGTACTAGGAGCAGAAGGCGGAGTGCATCCCTATAAGTACTCCGAATCGACTCTAGAGTTCTATTTATTTTAATACCTTATAGCTTCCCTCCTATATTAGGGAGGAGTTCGCAGCGCTATCTGCGGCCCTTAAGGAGTAGCAGAAGGAGGCTGCTTAATAGTAAGAGGAGGACGACAGTAGCGACGATAATAATGCGCAAGCGGTTTTAGCAAGGAACCGCAAGATACTCTATTAAGAGGCGGTCTAGCACGCTTAGGTTTTTATTAACCTCCTGCTAATAGCTAGCGCAAAGGCTTTAATTAGCCGCTCCTAAATCGAGCGTACTAGCCTTGCAAAGCTCTACTCTATAGCTAAGGCTATAGTAAGCTAGCTAAAGGAGGTCCAGGCGACAGTTGCTATAAGTTAAATCTAAATTAGTATCAAATCGATCGCTGACTTTCTAATAAGAGCGCAGCGACCTTATTAAGTCTCGGCTAGCGAGGTTAAAGTAATCCAGCCGAACTATGCTAGGCCTCTTAAGGTCTATCGCCGCGCTAGTAAAGCGGACTACTATAGCGGTAGAGTCTCTTATAAGAAGAGGAGGGCTTGCAGTAGCAAGGGTAGCGTCAGGCGCAGCGGCTAGTAGGGCGGCGCTAGCAGCGGCAAGAGGAGGTCGGGGTCGTTCTAGGCAAGGGCGTATTTAAGAGGCGAGTTCCAGCTTTAGAATAGAGTTGGAGCTCGTCTCCTTAAGCGCAGAGGAGGAGGGGTCGGAGGAGTTATAAAGGAGGGGGGGGGAGGCAGTAGGCCTAGTATTATTATTTTTATATTTTTATTATTTTTCTCCTTTTTTTATTTTTTTTTTATTTATATTTTTAGATTTATTTACTAACCTATTTCGCATCTGGCCTATTATCTTCTAAGTAATTATAATCTTCTATACCGCTTTCTTAAGCTTTCAGCTAAGTTTATAAGTTTTAAGGTAGTCCTAGCTTCGTAGGGTTAGCCTAATGAAAGTCGCGAATCTTATGTAATAACCTTATAAAATTTAAAGCGCAATACCAACTTAAATCGGGGTTATAACTAGTCTATTTAACCTAGTACTCTAGTTTCTCTTAAAATAGGCGTATACTTAGTATCTTAGATACTTTATATTCTTCTTACTTAGCGATCTTTTCTATAGTAGGCTAGGGTTATTCCTAACTTAGCAAAGGGTTCTATAGATCTTTAAATAGTAGCTTTAGCGCAAAGATATTATATATTATAAAACTTATAAGTAGCTTAATCTAATATAAATTGCCTACCTTCTTAAGAACCTTAAAAGGACTATCCTATTAATTGGCTAATTTCCTATTAGGATAGTAGTTCTTAAGATTTTTTATTAAAAGGTAGACTATATCTTTAGGTTTCTAATCAATCTCCTTTTAGTATTAATTTATGGACTTACGCATTTTCTCTTAGGCGCATTCTATATTACCTTTCGCTACTTCCTAAGCTATATGCATCCTTTCTACTATAAGCCTAGCCTTTGCTTAATTCAATTTCTCTTATAAGCTGGACGTTTTTAGCAAGATCCAGTCCTAACTTATTTAAAGCGCAACTCTATACTTAAGCTAATATAAGGTCATACCGATTAAAGCGTAAGAGAGAGTCGATTATGCATAATCTATTAATAGAATTAGTTCACTTTAATTATCTTAATAGTAATTAATAAAAGGCTATAGCCTTAAATCAATATACTTATTTATAATCTCCATTTAGCTATTAATCTCTTTATAGTACACTATAGAGAGTTTAATCTTAATATTGATAATATAGCAGAACTCTCTTTAAAATAAGGAGACGAATTAGGCGCCTCGGTCAGAGGTAATTGTCTTTAGAGTATAGCCGAATCGATATATCTATTAAACGAATAATCGGGCAGTTCCTTAAGCGTCGATATCCTTATAATAAGGGATTGTAATAGCGCTCTTACTAAGTCGGTCTATAAAAACCAGGATTCGATTAAAACCGTGCTTATTAAGAGGGAAATCCTTAAAATCTATATATAAGTGCTATATAAGATAGTTAGGAATAAGGAGAGGCTATAAGAGGCCTTATTATTTAATTGTTTTCGAATATAAGAATTAATAAGGTCTATAGTTTGCAATAAATCTTTTATAATCTGAACCTATCCTAACTTAATAGTACTTAAGAGCAAGTAGCTAGTAGGTCTTTAAGCTACTAAGGTACGCGCTTAAAGGTTGGTCATAAGCTTCTTAAATTAGACAAGTGTATAAGGGAGTATTATAGTATACGCAAAGACGCTCTTTAAAGTAAAGCAATCTGTCTTTTAAAGAGTAGTTCTTAAAGAGGTCGGCGCAAATCTCTTAAAAGGATTCGCAATTATCTTAATAAAGCTTTTTAATTAAATTAAAGGAATCCTTAGGTCGATTTAAAGTCAAATCAGGAGTATCAGTTGATATTAGGGCGAGGGTGCCTTTAGCAGATTCGGCGAGAAATTTTTCAACTAGTTCGGTATTAATTCAAAGGTCCAACTAGGCTAAGGAAATCAGAACCTAGGATCGGCTATTTAGCTTCGCTTATTTATAAACTAGTATATCCTACTCTTAGCGGCTAAGAATATTAGCCTTTTAATTATCTTTACTAAAAGTATATACAATTCGAAAATTGAAGTTAAATAGGAATTCTATCTATTAGCACTATTTCGCAGTTAGAACCTTAATAGTTATAAAGTACTTAAGGGAGCGGTAATCTGAGTAAATATTAACTCGCTCCTTAAGTGATATAAGCTTAAGTCTCCATTTATAATAGGATTCAATAATAGTAAAGAGTTCCTTATTGTATATTTCCTAATTAGGTTCGTAGCTAAAGAGTACGTGCGAATAAAAGCCGATTAGGTACTATTGCTTATTAGAGTATTATTAAGAAAGTACTCTAGCGACGACGCTATTAGAAGCATCAGTTTCTAGCTTTATAAGTAAGTTAGGGTTAAAATAGTAAATCTGCTGAATTAAGAGCAGCTGCTTGCGAAGCTCTTCAAAAGCGATTTAGCACTCTTTTATCCAATTCTAAGGCACTATCGGTCGGGTTAGAATAAAAAGGGGTTTAGCGATTAGCCTAAAGTTACAAATGAATTATCAATAGAACTTGCAAAATCCTAGGTAGGACTTTACTTTAATAATAGTTTTCAAGTACTTCTAATTGCGCAATAGTTTAACCTTTTTAAGGTCTAGTTCGATCCTAGTTATTATTAAAATGTATTTAAGATATTGAGTTTAAGTAATATAAAACTCGCACTTCTTAATATCTATTTAAAGGCTAGCCTTTAAGAGTTGTTTCAGCACCCTTTCGATATAGCCTTAGTGCTCTTTAACATTCTTAAAGTAAATTAAAATATCATTTAAATACGCTATATAAAAATCATCTAAGTAATTTAAAAGAATATTATTTATATATTGCTAGTAAGTACTAGGTCTATTATAAAGGCCAAATAGGAGAACCTTACATTTATAGGATCCGTACCTTATTCGAAAGGTAGTATATTCCTCTAATTCGGGGTCTATTTATATTCGATTAAAAGCGGCTTAAATATCCAACTTTATGAAAATCTTAGCTTTAGATACTTGCCTTAAAAGCTCGTCTATCCTTAGAATTAGGTAAGCGTCCTTCTAAGTTAGTACGTTTAGCTTCTAGTAGTCTATGTAAAATCGGAAGCTACTATTGGCCTTCTTTATAAATAGCATTAGCAAAGCAAAGGGGCTAGTACTTATCTTAATAAAGCCTTTGTTTAAATTCTTAAGTAAGTACTCCTTTATAACCTTAAGCTCCTTAGTAGATTGGCGGTAGAAGGGCGAATAGGCGTCAGGCAGGGGCCCTTTTAGCTATATCTTATAATTGTAGTACTAATAGGGAAGGAGGGTATCTGTATCCCTTTTTAAAAAGGCTTATCTTAAAGATCGGTACTATTTCGGGAGTCGATTGTTAATTAGCTTTTTAATATTAGGATTCTTAGGCTTATATCTTTCCTTTAGAATCCTATCCACTTTATAAATACTGGTTTAAAAGAACTCAGTCTTTTTATACTTTATATTATAATAAAAGGTATTAATACTAATTTCGCAAATAGGAACTGCGGCTTTAGGGCATTTGCGAATAGGGTTAGAATATGGTCGATTTGTATTAGGCGGTATTCTTAGATCTAGCTTAGTTAAAGGCAAGGGCGCTAACCTAATAATAGCAATAGGGATCTTGCGCCTAATTAGGATTATTAAATTAATATAGGACTATCTTCTATTGATCTATTGAGCTTTGTCTATAGCTATTTCTTATTCTCTACAATTAACGTTAGCTTAATAATCGGATCGGATCCGAAGTCTTTTAAAAGGGGGAAGACGAATAACGATTTCCTTTGCGAATTAGGGAGATAGGAGGTAATACAAAGGCTATATAAATCGGTTTTCCTTCGGATTAAGTTTAAGTCGGAATCGGCGCATCCATTTAACTCTAATAATAGTATTACGCTAGCCTAAGTCGAGAATAACCTAAGGGCAGTTATAGATACGCCTTCTATCAATTGTCAAATAAAAGCGCATATAGTGCATAGCTTGCGTGCGAATAGTATTCTAAAATCCACAAATAGGAATAGGGGCTAAAAGAGGAAGAATTTTAAAGCCAGTCGCTCTTAAAAGACGTATAAAAAGGGAACGATTTAAAAAAAGGTAATTAAAGGCTTTAGTATCTACTAAAGCTAATAATAATACTTTAAGTCCATTTATACTAATAGTATAAGAGGTTAGGAATTGCTTCCCTTTTATTAAAGAGTTAAGATCTAGCTTTAATAAGTCGCACTTTCGCAGGCCTAAGTAGGAGTCTTTTCCTAGGCCTTTTCGTTTTTCTAATCTTCTTTTATTTCGACCCTATTCTTAATTAAGTCTAAAGTCAGGTTAGCTTCCTTTGCATCTTCTAAGGTATTAATCTTGCCTATAGAAGGGCACTTAGTCTTATAGTAACTAGTTTTACTATAGGTCTAGCAAGTAGCTTGCTTAAAGGGTAAAGTAAGAGAACTATCCTTAGCTGGCGTATCTTAGCGAAAAGGGGTAGTCGGCTTCAGGGCTAGTGTCTCAGAAGCTCAAGTGGTACTTCCGGCGCTCAGACTGCAAGCGGTCTTATTAAAGAGCGAATCGGATATCTTCTAATATAATACTAGGGTCGCCTTGCTTTTAATTAAAGGGTTAAGAAGTTAGTTACTTTGGCGTTTAGCATTAAGGGCATTTAATTAATTAACTATAATAGTATAGTCCTTTCCTTAAAAGGCCTTAGCTAAAGCGTAGGCAGATCTAAGCTAAGGGGTAATCTTGTTTTATATAAAGAAGAACTACTTAGATCTTAAGACCTTTCCTTAGATCGTAGCAGATTAGAATCAGACTTGAAACTAAGGGAAAGTTTCTTTAGAATGACTAGCTTCTCTTATATAAAGGTAATAGAAAGTAGATTGAAATAGGTCTACCTCTTAGCTAATCAAAAAGTAATTGCTTAGCAGTTCTACTATTTCCTAATAGTTTTAAAAGGGGTTAGTCTCTAAGAGGTACTAGGGTTCAAAGTACGTTCGGGCTTATCTTATAGTAGATCCCTAAATAAGGGCTTAGCAAGCTCGCTTATTCAGGTATAAGTCTATATTAACTTGCAATCGATCTTAAACTAAAGCTAACTATTACTTATATATTAAGGAGGTTCTATTATTAAAGGGGGTGATCTTTTCAATTAGTTGAATTTTTATTCGTTTTATATTTATATTAACTTTTAAAGAAGGCTAGGTCTCGCTTTATTAAAGGTAAGTGGATTCTCGCTTAATAGTCTAATATACGCGCTAAGCTGTTTCTTAGCTTTGACGAGCTAGGGTCTTTAAGCTAAAGATAGCCTAAGTAATCCTGCTAATCTCGCTTTGCAATTGTCGATTAGATTAATCTTAGCGTTATAAGGATTCCTTTAAACCTAAGACTATTCCTTATAATACGTTTAGGTTTAAAAAGTCTCGTTTATCTTAATTGGCTTAGTTATAGCATTATAGTCTCTTGCCCTTAGCGGCAAAGGAAGGTCCAGCCCTAGGGGCTAGGGTAAGGGTACTCCCTATAGAAGCTGGTTCCTTAAACGAACCGGGTACATTCTATATTTACTAGCTTCCGGCTAGTAGGGAATTCATTTTACTAATTTTGATTTCAATAGTAATTTGGTTAAAAAGGGGTTCTATAGAAAAAGGGTTCTAGTAGCATAGTACTCTCTTAACTTCTGCCTATAGCACTTCTATAAAAGGAGTGGTTAAGAAAATCCGGCTAATAAAAGCGTTCCTTAATTATACTAGTTAATAAGTTATACTTAAGCTCCCAGTTTGTCTAAGAGATCTCTAGGATCCTGACTCTATCGAAAGTCGAAATAATCGCAAATCGATTTTTAAAAGGGGTAGGATATTATTAAAAGCCGTCCTTAGCAGAGAAGAACTTCTTCGTTTAATATAATAATATAGAACTACTAAAGTGCAAGATCAAGTATAAGAGTAAGAAGTAGTACAAAAGGCGTATCCTATAGGTCTAATACAAAGGAAATAAAGAAGTTAGAGAGCCCTCCTTAGGGGAGAGCCCTTCTTCCTTATATATATAAGCAGCTTAAGGCTCTTTGTCTATTTATATAATATTATGTAAGAATATCCTTTTATACCTTTAGGATCGATTTGAGAAAACCTTGCGTCGAATCGAGATTGTAAAACCTTAAAACGCCGTACTCCTAGGTAATTGCACTAAGTGGAGGTACAGCCGTTACAGGATCATACCACCTAAAGTATTGTCTAAACTAGAGCTAAAGCACCTCATTTGGACTCTTCTATCCCCTGCGCTTCAATAGGCCGATATTATAGAGGTATATTGCTACTAATACGGCTTTAGGCCATAGGTGCTCTAAGAGGTTAGCAGAGATTAGCATAGTAAGTGCCTTTTCAATGATCTCTGCTCCTACTCTCTCGGAAGCTCCATTTGGTTCATAAGTATAGGATAGAGTGACTTCTACCTCTATACCTTTAGCTTTATACCACTCTCTATATTTCGATACTCCTTATAAGGGGAATACCAAGGTATTATTATCGCTCCTTAGAATACATAAGAAAAGGCTATAATAGCGCTTTACCTATACTTTAAAAGATTAAAGAGCTCCTAGAACTAGCGTTAGGGACTTATAAAGTAGAGTATATCTAAATAACTTCCTACTAAATTTATCCTTAATTAAGAGAAGCCAGCTTTCTAAGGAGAGGCTTAATATACTATAGTCAAATAGGTCCTAGGAGCACTTAAAGAACGGTCTTAGAGCCTTGAAATCTGACTCTCTCTTAAAAGGCTTTTGCTTAGCTTTTGCCTAAGCGCAAGCTTTATAATTGATTTATAGCTTCCCTTTGATCTTTACCCCCCTTGCGTTTAGCATAAGCTTCTTAAGCGCCTCAGCTCCTAAATGGCCTAATTGAAGGTGCTAAATATCTGCCGAATCGTTCTTAGCTCTTAGGAATACGCTGCTCCTTAGGGGTTTATATTGGCTTCGCAGACGCTGTTGTAAAGTAGGAAAAGCTAAGTAGGTTAGTTGAGCATAGTATAGTAAGTTAGGAGCGTTATAAAAGTTGATAGGCTTATATTCAAATACTATAACATTTGACCTACGCTTTAGCTGCTTTACAACTATATTATTATCTACTATACCCCTTTAGAGCATTACGTCTAGGCCTATATACTATACCTTAGCCTTCTTTAAAAGAGGCTTTAAGATAATATTAATATTAAACCTATCTATAAGCGCTACGTTCTTAAGCTCTAAGTCTCCTTTATTAGCGAGAACCCCTTTTATCAGACGTATACCCCTTCCCCTTATTGGCAGACTTAAGCTCCCTGCCTCTATATAGTCCTAAGGATATGCGATTTTCAATGATCTAGGAACTAGAAGCTCCTCTCGATTAATAAGGTGCGTCATAGCGCAGTTGTCGAGTAGGGTTGTATTTAAGAGAGCGTAGGGAGCTTTAAGGGTAGAGTATATTCCTAAGGTAAAGTCTTCGAAGAGAGCTGGATCTAAGAGGGCGGCGATAATCTTGGATTTGCCGCTTCTTAAAGCTTCGGCAGATATTCTTTCCTTAAATTGATCTATAAGAGCTTGTTTGATATAAGAGAGCTTAGCTCAGAGCTTTCTCCATTCCGAGGAAGCAAGGTTTTCATACGTTCTTTTGACCTCGTTATAGCTAGGGAGGTTTCGAAGCGTACCTTCCTTAGCGCTAGTTAAGGCGTATTTCAGCCTATTACACTCCTCTGGGTTCTAGAAGTGATTTTTAACCTAAGGGTAAGGGCACTTTTTAATGCTTCCCTTAAGAGCCTTCTTCGCCTTGCCTTTACTCGGTGCTCTTAGATTAGTATAATCGCCTACTCCTTTAAGCGAGGCATATACTCTAAGGGTTGCCTTTAATAAGGAGCTTGCAAGGCTTCGCTCTATTAAGCTTAAGAACTAATTGATATAGTGGACTATGTCTTTTCCATACTTTAGACCTAGCTTATTATCTCTAATAAGCTTTGCCTAGGTCTGCTAGGATTAAGTAGGAGCCTAGCGGTAAACCGACTATAGAAACTTTATAATCGCAAGAGAGCCTTAAACCTTTGGGATTCTATACATTTATGCTTCCTAGTAGATCTTCTTAAAGCTAGTAAGCTAGGTCTTTAGGTCTACTTTGCTGCTCTTTGTTTTAGAGAGCTTATTATTATAGTCTTCCTAAATTGACTCTATTATACTAACCTCAGAGGGGGCTAGTTCCCTGCACAGGTGCTCTACAATCTATTGAATTAATAGTTTCCTTGCTTCCTTGCAGTCATATTGCACTGCTTAAAGTAATATAGGGTGTACTGTCTTAGTAATCCAATAGTATAACTAAGTGTAAGAGCTCCTATTCCTTTTCTACGTTTCTATTAAGAGATTATATTATATTACCGCTATTTTATACTCTAGCTTTATATCTTTAGCTATTATCTTCGCAGGTAGTGGTAGAGCTGGCGTTTGTTAATCGGTAGCTTCCTACTATTAGTATAACTTATAGTAGCTTTGCAATACTCTCTGGTCCTGTCCTTCTACAATTTTTTCAAGCTGCGGCGGTTCTATTTCTAGATCTAGTAGATATAGAGCTTCGTTCTTATAGAGCAGAGCTTGGTTTCCTATTTCTATAGCATATAATTTAAAGTTATTAACCTATCTTAGCTTCTTTATATACTTCTAAAGGCGTAGAAATTCGGCCTAAAACTTTAGCTTAGCGTATTAAATGCACTATGACTTCTTATCCTAGAGCATAACTCTACTAAAGCTAAGCTCTTAAGCTTCTTTTTACTAGTATTCGCTTATATTGACTAGGATAGTAGGGAGTATGGTATTAGTTGGCTAGGAGCATTAGAACATTGAGTTAGGTTATATAACGCGTATAGGCAAGGGAGAATAAATGAAAATTAGTAGTAAAACCTCTTTAAGAAGTCTTTAAATATAGTAGATTTTTAATTGTTTGCTCCTTAGGAGTTGCGAATGGTGCTGATAACTGTCGTACTATATTTAAAGGTGGATTCTCAGTAGTGGCAGAAGCTTGTAAATTTCTATTCTAACTGTATACCTGAGCTCCCTTTATAGAAGTGCTCCGTGGCCACTTCAGGGGTATATTACATAAGCCAGTCCTCAGATGCCTCAGTGCCTGAGGCTCCTCATGGCGCAACAGCTTCCTCCCTCTTGTCTTTGGTCTTTACATAGGCCTATTCGCAGGTATTATTCCTACTCCCTCTTATATTAGTGATCTACGCAAGGACGATTCCTTTAAGATTTCGTCTTTATACAACTTCTCCTCTTGATTCTCTTAGTTTGCAGATAAGAGATCAACCTTTCGAAAACCCCTTTCAACGCGAGAATCATTTAGTTAATTATTACTATCGGTCTCTGCTTCGAAAAACTCTTTTTTCGATAACCCCTTTTCGACGCGAGAATCATTTAGTTAATTGTTACTATTAGTCTCTGCTTCGAAAAACTCTTTTTTCGATAACCCCCTTTCGATGCGAGAATTATTTAGTTAATTGTTACTATCAGTCTTTGCTTTAAAAAACTCTTTTTTCGATAACCCCTTTTCGATACGAGAATCATTTAATTAATTGTTACTATCGGTCTCTGCTTTGAAAAACCTCTTTTTTTCGATAACCTCCTTTCGACTTCTCAATTGAAACCCCTATCCCTTTTCTTTACTTGAAAAGCTTGAATTATCAACTTCGATAGTACGATTTTTTTAGATTTTAGCCCTTTTAGAATAGATACATTTAATTAGCTATATTAGTAACCTTAAACGCTTATAGTATTGAATATTCAATTCGATAGAACTCGAAATCTTGCTTTAGAAATAATTCTAAAAAACCCCTTATTTTAATAGCTAATAGGAATTATCTTAAAGGCTAAGAAAAGCCCCCTTTTATTTTAAAAACCTTATCTTAGAAATTAATCTTAAATAAGGTAAACCTTCTTCTATTGCATTTAATTGCAATACTCCTATTAGCTATTTTGTACCTTATTACACTTGCTTAGCAAAGGCTAATTAAGCTTTATATAGAAACTGGAATTCCACTTCTAAGCCTAGCTTGCAAGTAGGAATACGCTAATACGGTTTTAGATAATTCGACTTTTTCACTAACTTCTTTAATTTTAACACTTAGATATATTAACTTTAAACCTTTCGATAACTTTCCTATTAAAACCCTCTAAACTTGCCTAAGTCACTTTAAGGCTAATGCGGTTTCTAATTGTTTTTATTCTATTTAGCAGGGTCGCCTCTTAAATTAGTTAGGCTATATATTCTTAGGATCGCTCGAAATTGTTTCTAATTTTTCTTCGACTTGCGCTTTAATAGCTGTGGTGCGGTCGGCTGGAGGGCCTTCATTTGGTCGCTTAGGAGGCTCGCTGATATAGATGAAGATGATTGATTGTATTGTTCTCTAGTGTATATATGGTAAGGAGACTTCGGAAAGAAAAGGGAGAGTCTATGACTTAGCAGGAGTCACGTGGAGGGTCTCCAGAATAAGTGGAGACTCCGCCCATTCTGCACGACAATAGCTTTGCCAGTTTTCAAATTTCTAACTTATAGTCTTAGCTTGCGAATCATCTTATTCGAAAGAAGATTTTCAATTTATCGAATTACCCTTTTGCCTCTTTCCCTTTCCCTCTACCGGTTTTTTTAAAATCCACTTATAGTCCTAGCCTGCGAGTCATCTTATCGAAAAAAAA
>JAENRP010000168.1:51201-73693 GCA_024741835.1 Diplocarpon mali | reverse complement strand
CTATAGGCTAGGCCTAGGAGTTAGAAAACGAAACTAGCAAAATAAATAAATAAGCTATAGAGTCGTAAAAACAATTAAAAATAGTATTAACCTAGATATTAATTTTCCTTAGTTCTCTTTAAGGGATAGGAAGAACTATCATTAGATAATACTCTCTTTATAAAGCGCCTACTTCTTTTTAATAGTTTACTATTAGTATTAGAAGAGTCTGGTCTTAGTGTTATAAGAGCTTTAGTGTTTTATAAAGATATTAGTATAGTTTAATAGCTTCTACCGATAGGGAGGGAGACTTATATCGTAGCGTTATTGTTATTATCCTCTTTATTATCATTATCATCCTTTAGAAAGTCATCTGCTACTAAGGGGGACGCGGTAGGAGATTCCATAGCTACGACCTCCTTAGCCTTGCCTTTCTCTAGATTGAGTCGTAGGCCAGGCCTAGGAGTTGTATTAAGGGTTTTTGCATAAGGCTTTTTAGTACTATACTTTTTAAAAAGAATTATCTTATTAATTACATTATTAGCCTTAATATTATTATTAGTACCTTTCGTCTTAGCTTAGGATTTGTCCCTATATAGTTATAGCTTTAAGTATTAAATCAGTTTCCAAGTGTAGGTAAAATTATTAAAAAGTTCTTACTTATACTTCTTTAAATAGGTTATTAGCTAACCTATATCTTTAGATAGTAACTCTTTTACTATTATTACTACTAATAGATCATTCTATAATCGTCTTCCTATAAGTGCCTCTAATAGTAGGCCACCTTTTGTTATACTAAGTATTATATAAAACTTGGCTAACGATTCCCTAGTAATACTTTATCTCGTAATGCTTAATTTCTTTATATAAATGGACTTAATATAAAACTCGTTTAAGTCGGCACCATTTTCGAGTGAGTTATTGCTAACAACTTCTATATAGTTATTACTAATAGTAAGGAACCCACCTTTTCCAAGCTCTCTACTAGACTTTAAGTCAATAAATATTCTTTATCTTATAAATATAAAGAATAGGGTAATCTTATTAGAGATATATTCCTTAAGTAGCGTCTTAGTCTTAGTATTCAATTCTTTCTACTATATTGCGTTTTATACTAGATTTAATAAGACCTATTAAGCATTCTTTAAGCGTAGGAGGGTAAGAGCTAATAATTTATAGGATTTTTCCTATATAGCGAATTCTCTAGTTGATTGTTTTACTATAGGTATCATATAGTAATTGATAGTCCTACTATTAGGGGAGCTGACCTACGAGCTAGGCCTAGGAGTCAGCCTTACGAATCTCGTATTAGCGTTAATCTTAATAGAAATAACTCTCGAATAGTAGTTAATACCTATAAACTATATAGCCTTAGGATATGCTACTAGCTTATATAAAGAATTATAGCAAGTTAATAGAGCACTAAGATATAGCCTATAGTGCATCCTTAAAGTCTATTATATTAAACTATAAGTCATATTATAAAGGAAGGTAGAAGGAGGGAAAGGCTTCTTATCTAAGATTCAGAAATAGTACCTATACATTTCCATTTCCTCTTATACTAATATTAAAAATGAATTCTTTCCTTAAGAACTATAACTATATATGCAAACTATACTTAAGAATGCGCAGCTAAACAATTTAAGCATATTTAAGAAACCCTTAATATAAAGCGATATTAAGGTATCTTTAGTTAGTATCGTTTTATACTAAGCAGGGGTCTAAGCGATATTATAGAATAATTTCAAAGCCTTAAGTGCTACTCTAAACTTAAAGAAACCTAGCGATATATCTTTTTTAATCTAATTAGCTATTCTATTACTAGTGGCCATTATCGTATGATTTCTAAAATATAATAAGAATAATCTTAAATCGAAAGCAGTGCAAAATTTATAAAGGTTAGATGATACTTCTTTATTAGTAATGCCTATTAATACTAATCTATAGTATAGTGCATATTATCGTTTATAAAGGGTATAAAATTTCTCAAAATAGAAGTCTCCAAATATCCCTATTACGAATTTACTTAAGCGAGTTTTTATTTCTAGTATTACTATAATTCTGAATTTATTACTATATTATAGTATTATTTTAATATTAAGAGGGACTTAATAACATTTTATAAAGATCATTATTATAGTATCTTTAGGCTTCTCCTTAAGCATATAGTAGTCGCCCTTTGATTTCTTATAGTTGATAAAGAACTATATAATATTATCTAAAGAGAATTCGTCTTATTGCAGTTTTATAATCTATTTAATAGCTCTTACTATTGCCTCTTATACTAATAAAATATCTCCCTAGTTTTCCTTTTTCAAACGCTTTATTATAGACTTATAGAATTTTAAAACAAACTTTTGCAAATCTTTAGGAAAGGTCTATACGATATTAGATATATCCTTCTTAGTATTATTAAAAATTTCTAATACGTTAATAATAGGGCTATCTACTTCATCCGTTAGCTTATCTTCCAAGTCTATATTATCACGTATTCTAACCTATAGGCCAGGCCTACGACTCGATTTACTTGCTACTAGTATTTAAGGTATTTAGGGCATTTCTAAGGATAGTGATTCAAACTCGTTTAAATTAAAAGATAAGTGGTTAAGCTAGTGTTCTACTTGAGCTTTAAGTATCATAGGCACCTTATGCTTAAGGACTTCTTTATCACGTGCTTCTTCCACTTGTAGACCGGGCCTACGAGTTAAGTCGGGCTCGTTTGTTAATTCGGCCACTAGTAGTAGTAGCTTTGCAGCAGTAGAGATAACAAATTCCCATTTCTCTATTTCATTATCGAAGTAGTTTATAGTATACTTAGCAAGATAAATCATCTTTTCTTTTACAATAAGTAGACCATATTATAATTATTATAAGCCGAGCGTATCTAAAACTATTTAATTAAGGAGTATAAAATTATTATACTAAGCGGGGCTGTCTTTTATAGTCTAAATAGTAGAGTGCATAATAGTACTTAAGAAACCTTTAAATTTTCTACCTCGCGCACTATTTCCTTATAGCTTTTTCATACCCTTTTAAATAGTGAAATAATTTAATACTTATATAGCCTTTGCTACTAATTGATATATCTTAAAAATTTTGCTAAGCTCTTATAGGATATTGTTAGTAGTAATATCAGTTATAAAGTATATTTGAAAAAGTGTACTATAAGTACTATCTATAAATTGCATTAATCTTTTTATATACTTATTTTTCTTATCTCAGTTCTTCTAAAACAAATCAATTAAATTAGTATACCCTTAATACTCTTATAAAAACTTTTCTCGATTAATACCTTTGCCTTAGAGTTCCTTATTTAAGAAATCATCGAAACCTAAGAATCCTTCCTCAATAGTAGAAATTCTATAGTTAAGCACCTTAATAGATGAATTCAGGAATACCTACTATTCTATCTTACCTAACGTTCTATAAGTACTTACTATATCTTCTAATGATCTTAATAACTTACTATCCTATAAGAACCCTCCCTTTAATATTAGTTTATTATTAGTAGTGCTTAAGGACTTGCTGCCTAAGGTAACAATCGATATGTTCTTCTTAGGTATGGCCTTTTTACTTATAGTTAGTAGTGCTATAATGAATTATTTAGTAGGAAGGGGTAGCTTTAAATAAAGAGATGATTATTTAAGAAAGATTAATAATATAGGAGGCTTATACTAAAAAAGATTGATAATAGAAAGACAATAGTAGTAGTACTACTAGTACTAGTATTTAATAGGATTATAGAAAAGGTAAAAAAAAAGTATAATTGTAGTGCAGGGAGAGGTTTATTTATAGAAATGGGAATCGCACTAGTGTATAAAGGAAAAGTGGGTATAAAGAGGCTAGAAGTAGGAACAAAAGTGGGGTATGACGCATATAAGGACCTATAATTAGTGAATGATAATTATCAAAGGTAAGGACGACATTTCAAAGGTAAGCGTTAGAAAGTTGCATATAAAGGGAATAATCAAAGAATAAATTATATAAAGAGTAAATTAAATAAAGAATATATATAGAATAGAATAATAGGTTAAGAATAAAGAAGTATAAGTATATAGAAAGTAGATAATCTTAAAAAAAAAATTCAATATCTAATTTGCAATCTCTTTAAATAGTTTTTAAAGGGGGAGTAGATTATGATTTTCCAAATTGAGTCGACTTAATTGTCAATTCTATCGTCATTTTAAAGTCTTCTTCTCTTACGTTAGTTCTTATTTTTCGGCGATTTCTCAACTTCGGGGACCTCTTTTAAAGGATCTTCTATTAGTACCCCTAGATTTAGTAACTAAGGTTCATTCGGACTATCTTATAAGCTTAAGCCAGCTAAGTCCAACCTTACTCGCAGGCCAGGCTCGCGAATCAGTCTTAGCGTTTCTAAGCTTAAGGGTAAAAACAGGGGATTAGTTCTTAAATCAAGGTCTAATATTATACTAGCGTCTTAGTTTATCTCTTTTCTGAATTTTCTTATAATAATACCTTTATTAATTAGTGCATTAGGCTCTTAGATAGCATTTACTTTATCGCGCTATCCCTAAGACTTAAGGCTATAAAGAAGCGACTTAATATTTATAACATTCATTTAAGCCTTAATAAGGGCGTTAAAGAGCTTCTGATTATATTCTATAAGGTAGATTTTCAATTTGTCTTTATTAAAAAGAAATAACTCCTATACTTTAGTTATAACTAATAGATTTGTTTAAGAGCGTCGATTAATAATAGCTTTAAAGAGGCTGCTGCAGTTCTTAAGATGAAAAGCTACTTTAAAAAGTGCAATAGTTCTACTTGCGTTAATCTATTAAGGTATTAGAGGTTACTTTAAAGTAGAGATTGAAAAGATAAAATCGGAGATTCAAGTCTTATTTTCTAAGGTATTCTTATCGCAGACGGCTATATAGTTATTGCAAAAGGCTATAAAACTACTAGTCTTATAAGAATTGTCCGAAAGCATTTTAAGAAGGTATCCTTATTTTATTATTATTATAATTAGATTGCTATTATTAATAATAAGTTATAAGATCTCCTTTCGCTTTAATTTCGCAGTCATTTAAGCTAATTGAGATTTTAAATTAAGTGCTTAAGAAGTCTATCGACTTATCTTTTTTACAGATAGAGTGAGTTTTACATTCGATTAAGAGCCGACCTACCTATTAAGGCTTTTAAAAGCTGGCCCTTATCCGATCGATAGGATCTAATAATCTAAGACTTGCTTTCTAATAAAATTGACTCATAGGCCAGGACTGCGAGTGAAAATCGGAATTTCTTTATTAGTAGCACTTATATCTTTCTTTATTAAAACGACTTAATTATAAAGACTAAGGCCAATCAATTAAGAAGGTTTAAAGTAAGCTATAAGCTAATAGGCTCTTCTATTTTTCACTATTATAGCTAAGAGGTAGAGTCTATAATGCATCCAAAGGACTTATTAAATAAGATTGAATATCATATTATAAAGAAAATAAGAAGGTATAAAGGTCGCGTTATCTATAGGGCGGAAGTAATAAAGGTATATCTCTACTTTTTATTTTATTATAAAGAGGAATATACTTATAAAAGCACTATTATTAGTAGTAAAATTGTTAGTTAAAAAGCGGCATCCAAAGGGTTTAGGCATTACAATTGACCCTTCTTCCTTTATTTCCTTTTACTATTTATTACTTAATAATATCAAAAAGAAAGAATTATTTTATTCAATCGGCTCTAACGCCTTTAAGGCTTTAGGATTAGCCCTAAATTTTGCAATACCTAAAGATGCCTCTATTATTAATAGGTTAGATTTGCGTATCCTTAAAGAGACGAAGAATTGATTATTAAAGTAGATTAGAAAAAGATTAATATCTTCTATTATATAAAGAAGTTCGAAGTATTTAATAGTTTTATTAATATTAAATCCTTTATAATTGAAACTATAGTAAACTAAAAGAGAGCGAATATAAAGGTCGCAAAGTCTTCTCCCTTTGATTCCTATATTAGGAAGATACTATTAAAAGCGAGTCTTTATTGCAAAGGACACTTAAATATTATATCGTTCTTCAAGCTTAAGGTTAAGAATAACCGATTGAGGCATATTGCTATAATCACAGATATCCTAATTAATAGATTCCTTTTCGCATTCTCTTTCTTATAAGATAAAATAGTCTCGCTTAGCATTTAAGAGACTAGGTTCTTGACTTTTATAATTATTAAAGAATTAAATAATATTTATAAGGGCAAACTTGTTTAAGATAAGCTATTAAATCTATTTAATAGCTCTCTTAATTGTCTTTAAAGTAATAAGAATAGGGTCTTCCTCTATATTATCATTTTTAAAACAGTTATATATAAATATAAAGAAGTTAAGAACTAGCTCCTTTAAGTTATTAAGGAAGGAGTCTAAGCGAGCGCGCAATCCTTTAGTTTTAAATTGCAAATTAGCTAAGGTAGTTATTAAACAATTTATCCTTTTTAAAAGTTAAGCTAAAATAGGTCGTTTAGCTAAAGGAGAGTCCTTTAAAGATTCCGAAAATTCTAAAGAGGCTGCGCTAAGCGTTTAAGCAGTTTATTTAATAGCGGTTTTTAGGATTATTTTAATAAGAGGCAGGTTAAGTCCAGTTTTAAAATTCTCATTTCTGACTTTTAATCTAGGACTATAAGTCAAATTATATAGTTTAGCACTTATTATATCTTTAAGTTAAAAAGCGAATTTTAAGGTAGGCTTAATTATAAATAACCGATTCCCTTTTTTATTATTAAAGAATTCTCGTTTAAATCCTAGTATAAGAGTCTAGTTCTCTTTTAAAATAAGCAAACTATAAATAGAAGCGCAGAGCCTTAGTATATTAATAATAGTACTATTAGGTAAGGTAATATCTATAGCTTAATTTGATCTTTTTATAGCCTTATTAGCTACTATAAGTACTATATTAAATAAGCCTATAAATCTGCGACTGCGAATTCGATTGCCTTGGAATTTTGCTACTCCTTCTTAAATGATAAAGAAATTAAGAATCTAAATAGCTTTAGTTATAGGAGTGTTTTCCTTAAGAATTTTTAATAATACTCGCCTTCTATTATTAAAATTAATATTTATTAGAAAGCGCGAACGAAATAAGAGTCCTCTTTTATTAGTAGCTAAATTATCCAATTATCGAATAGATTCTTCCCTTTTATCTTAATTTATTTTAAAAGTATTAGCTAAGGTTATATATTAATTTATATCAGCTAAGAATTCCTCTTTAAAGATTCCCTTTAGTCTTAATTCTTCAGTTAGGAAGTCGTTAAATTAAAGAATTCCAGGGGCCACTTAGGTTAAAAGGTTATTAATAGTATTTGCGTAAGCTAAAAGGAGTTTTTATTACTCTATATCTCTTAAGGCTATATAGGTCGATTTGAAGCTCTTTAATAATGTAATAGCTCTGCCGTCTTAAAAGAAGTTTATAACTAATGCTTATTTATCCCCTATTGTAGTAGATAAAACCATTTATAAGTTCTTTAAAGGTATATTGCTTATAAAAGATAGGGAGTATAAATAAGAGAGTTTAATAGGGTATAAGAATTAAAAGGGCATATAAACTATAATAGGTTTACTATATATATATTAAGGAAATTGGACTTTTTATTTATTATTTAAGGAAAGTAATAGGAATGCTATAATTAAAGGCTAATATTAAGAATGTAAAATAAGTCAAAGTAAGTAAGAATTTAAAGTGATCTTAAAAGATCTATATCTTAAATAATAAAGGAGGCGTCTTTACCGAAAATGTAAAAGCAAGAATTAGAGAAAGGTAAGACAATTGATAAGCTAGGAAATCGTTTAATATTCCTATCTGCATTCTTTAGATATTTTAGGAATAATAACTTAAGGTCGCAATTAATTAAGTATTTTAATATTCTTCACTTATAGGATTAGCTTATAGGTTAAGTTGGAAAAATCTTAGTCTTTATCTAAGGGTTTAAAATTACTTATATTACCGTCAGTTCCTATAGAAGATTCGGAGGTTATATCAATTTCTAATTCGTCTTCTAAGGGGAATAAGGTCTAATCGCATTAGTAAAAGCGCTTTAGTCAATTAGCTGCAAAGGTTCCTTTAATATTAACTCTATTAAGTTCTTAAAGAGAATAGTATCCTTTTTCTTTCTACTTAGATTTAACTTTAAATAGGCTAAGCTATTAATAGTCAAGTTTAATATTTATTAATATATTAATACTTTTTATAATATTATAAACTAGGATAAGATCATCTTTTTAAATAGAATGTATTTTAAGTACTTTAAAAGCAGCCTATACTTCTTTAGCTTTTTCCCTATATTATTTCTTTTATAAAATGATTTCCTTTATATCTATATCTTAAAGCTTAAGTTATTAGCATCTTATTGCTAGTAAATCGGAATAGTTCTAAATTTGACTATAGTTGAACAATCTCTAAATAGGCTATTAGGATTTAAGAGGGAGCTATGCCTCTCTACTATAGATAAGGAAAAATAGTATAACTCTAATTAGTTTATAAATTATCATTTAATAAGTAAAAAGTATTTTATAAAAGTGTTTTATCTAATTCTTAAATCCTCTATAAGTAACTTTAGATAGCTTATTAAAAATATTGCAATATCCTCGCTCTACTACTTTATTAGCTTTCGAGTTATACGCTAAGATTTGAACCTATTTAATACTATATTTTTATAAAAAAGCTTTAACTACTCCTTTATTTTTAAGGCCTCTATTAATAGTTAGTCTATTAAAAAGTCTATAGTAACAGATTACATCTTCTTAAAGGAACTTTGCAATAGATTCAGAGTTAGCAGATCTTAAAGGTCATCCTTTAGGCCATCCTAATAGGTCTTCTTTTGTTAAAATAAAATATATAATCCTATTTTCAATTATTAGTACTTATATAATATTAAAACTGACTTTATAGAAAAGGCCTAATAGCTAGGTTAAGAATAGAGGATTCTCTTTATAACTAGGTTTTCGTTTCTAATAAGAGACGCAACTTTTTATAAAGGCTTTGCAGTCTTTAAAAGAACCCTTTTAAAAGAATTTCCTTAAGAGTCGGTAGTAGGTGGACTTAGCTCCTTAATAGCCAGTTTCCTTATAAATATCTTAAATAGCCTTAGCCCTTAGTTTTTTATCATCTAAGTAGAGTTATATAAGGAATAAGTTATTGCTCCTTTTAAATAATCGTCTTTCTCGCATTAGATAAATTAGAGCTTTAGCTTTGAATTTCTAAAAATCTTTAAAAGCAATTATCTTTAATCGTTTAAGTGTAATTAAAAATTTCGCGATTTCTTTAGAGTTACTTAAGTAGTTAGGTAATAAAATTCTCTTATTTAACTCGCAGGCTAGGCTCGCGAGTCGAGTCCCTTTAAAGCGATATATTAACAAATAACTAACTTTATTCTCTACCTATTTATTAATATCTATTTTATCTTCTTTAATTAAATTAAAGGGGTAGGAATAAGTTCTTCTTAAAAGGCTGTCGGTAGCGGTGTTTTTCATCTTTGGAATATATTTGACTTTAAAGTCTATTAGTCTTATTTAAGTAATCTATTTCATTAGCAAGGCTCCTAGTAGGTCGCTTATAGCTTTATTCAATTGTTCTACTAATACTTTAGTATTAATTTTAAAGATAAAGTAAGTGCTATAAAGGTCGCTTCTCATTTTTTTCATTACCTTTAGAGCGCCTTTATATTCCCGCTTAATAGTATTATACTTTATCTCCGCTAGATTCTAAAGACTACTTTTAAAGCAAGCTAAATGTCTTTTCTATTAGCTATTAGCTTATTAAAGGATAGCACCTTATCTAATTAAGCTTATGTCAATTATTAATATAATTAGCCTAGCGTTAGCTTTATAATCTATTTTAATTAGATATAGCGCTTTAAGTAACGCTTGCTTTAGTTATTTTATAGCTTCTATTTAAGATTCCTCCTATTGAAACTCAGCCCCTTTTCAAAATAAGGTATAAATAGGTGCTGCCTTTTTAATGAAATCCTTAATCTAAATGCGATAGTATACTATAACGCTAATAAATGCGTAAGCTTCTACTATATTATTATACCTCTTTTATTTATCGATTTTAAGTACTTTAGCCCTTTAAGGACTTTAGCCATTGGAATTAGTAATAAAACCAATAATTTCTATTAATAGAAGATAGTATTATAACTTCGGACCAACTATTGCTCTTACCCTTTTAAATTATATAAGCACCTAGTCTAGGTTTTAAATGTATTCTATTATAAATTATTATATACTAAGAAGAACTTCTTTATAATTATAAAATGATCTTAATCCTTTTACTTTTATATCATCTATATAAGAGAGCGCAATATTAGGTATATAATCTACTAGTATCTTATAGATTACTTAAACAAATTGAGCAATTAAATTTATAGCCTCTTAAGGTAATCTTATTATCTAAAGTAGCTTAAAAAGGGTTTAAATTACTATTATATCTCTCAATTTAATATTAAGAATGAATTAGTTATATTTAAAGAAGAAGTTAATAAGAGAGCTATAAGTTAATCTTGCGAATTTATTTAAGAACTCATTTACATTTAAAGGAATATTAGTATCTTTAATAGTTACTTAGTTTATCTCTACTACTACTATTATTAATCTATAAGTTCCCTTCTCTTTCTTAATAACTAGGAACCATTTGTTCTTATAAGGGCTATTACAGAACTTAAGAATACCTTACTTTAGCCTATCCTTTAACATTTCGATTACCTTTTCTTAAAGAGCTTTAAGGACCTTGAATGTTTTCTCTTATTAAGCTTTATAAAGTATTATCTTAATCTTAATATAAGGCGTAACCTCTTCTCAAATCTGGCTAAGTTCTATTTAATCAAAAGCTAAGGCGTCCTTTCGATTTATTAAGGTTTTATAAAGTAGTTCGCATTCTTATTTTATTAAATTATCTTTAATTTTCAATATATTAAAATATTCTTTTATTAGCCGATATTCGATAGGTTTATTAGAAAATCTGCCTATAATGAACTTATCGAATTTGCTACCTAACTTTAAAGGTCGAAGCTTCTTATCTTATTTAAATCAATCATTTAATCCTCTAGGCTTTAAGCTATTAGAAATTCCCTAATCTACTAGTCGTACTTTATTAGTCTTACTTTTATATATAGTTCGAATATTAGCTAGTACTATACTTTTCTACTTCTTTCCTTTTTTATTAAATCTTATAAAACGGTCTGAATTTTCCTTTTTAAAAATAAATAAAAGATTTTCTAAATCATTAATTTAAAGTGCGTAAATAAAAATATCATTAGTAATTTTATTATTTTTCACTCGCGAGTCTAACCTATAAGTGGTTTTTAAGTTTTTTAAAATGATTAGTAAATTGTCGAAATTTATAAAATAAACTATCTTCTTTACCTTATTTTTCTTTTTTCTTAATTATTAAGCTAATAAAACGCCGATTGTACTATTTTTTAAAATTCCAGATTTGACTCTTAGTTTAGGACCGCAAGTCAAATCGCTATTATTCAAAATCGGCAAACTCACCTTTCTTTTACTATAACTCCTCGCTAAGTGCCTTCCTTTATTAGCATTAAGCCTAGCCTTTATACTAGCTAATCATTTCCCGAAACCTCATTTTAAAATTCGGCTATATCTCTTATAATAACCATTTATCCTTTTAAGGATCAATCTATATTTTAAAGACTGGCTTTTATAAGACCATCTTTAGAATAGTTAAATATTAGCTAAGATTTTAAAATAAAAGGCATTCTTAAAAGAATATCATTTAAAGAATTCTCTATTATTAAAAAGTTAGTATAATTAATAATTCCTTTAACTTTAACCTTTACGTTTTTCACCTATCTATTAAAATTGTATTTCAATTTAGAGATAGTCGAATAAATAAGGAGTCGATTGCTAACGATTATCAATCGAGCCATTTTTACCACTTTTCTAATTATTATATTAACTTCTAAACTATAATCAATCAAAGCCTTTGCTTTAATTGATTCTTCTATTAAATAAATAATAATAGGGCTTTTTATCGCAACTATTAAACAATTTCAATTAATATTCTAAGATATTAAAGCTATTACTATAATATTATAATACCTTTAGGTTCCTTTATCTTCTATAATTTAAAGATATTTAATTAAGGCTAAGTGCTTTTTAAAGTTCTTTTATATTATAATTTCCATTTCCTTATTATTATTCAAATCTTTAAAGGCAATTAGGATATGCTTTCCTAGCACTTTATTAAAGCGCTTAATTAAACTAAATAGGTCTTTAAACGTAAGGTTAATTTGCTAAGCTATAATATTCTCTACAGCTTTCTCTATTATAGTTAAACTAGTATATTTATTAACGAATTTTTCCTATTTTAACATCTATCTCTTTTACTTAAGGTTAAGGGTCTGCGCAATAACTTCAACTTCTTAATCTTTAAGCTTAAAGCTATCTTTATCTATTATATCTTTAATTAATTTATCTATTATATCAGCTTTATTCTCATCTACTACAGTTTTAAATTGTTAAATGTCTTTTAGCATTTAAACTCTATATTAAGATTCCTAAGTTGCACGCATTAATTTCTAGACTTTAGCTAGTTTTATTAGTATTAAAGGAGTAGTAGATTTAGAAGGACGCCGAGTATTCTAAGGGTTTCTAAATATAAAAGTAGTATTAATATTAATAGATATATTATTATTAACCTATCTTAAGATAAAGATACCTTTAACTTCTATAGCTATTTAATTAAAAGCTAAGTCCTTAAGAACTCCCTTAAGTAGGTTGCTAGTTAGACCTATATATATAAGTTGGAATTTTAGCATTTATATTTATAATATACTATCGTTCGATTAAATCCTTATCCTACTTTATACTATATATTATTATTTAAATAGTCTATAGCTATAAATAATTTTAGTATTTTTTAATAAGGATAGCATCTAGCCTAAGATCTTTAATGCAAAGCATCTTATACTTATTAATATATATAACCCTAGTATTAATAAAATAGTAGAAAAGAGGACAATTGTTACAATACTTATATAAAAGGCAATTGGGTTCTTTATTATTGCAAAAGTTGCAAGTTAGTTATCTTCTATTGCCGTTTCCTTAATACCCTATAGTATTAATATTAGTAGAGTGCTAATTAGGATTAATTCCTCCTTCTTTAGCTAGCTATTACATTCTTATATTAGTTGGTTATTCTAAATAATAAGAAGCAAGAGTCTAGTAATAGGAACTACTAGGTTAGCTTATAGTAGCCGAGTTTTATCTATTACTAAACTAGGAAATATGCTATTTTTCCTATAAGAGATTATTAATTCTAATTTCTAAGCTTTAGATTTAGAGTTTTATAAATTAGGTCTTAAGTTCCTTAATTCTAAAGTTAGATCTTACTCTTAGGTCAGGCCCGCAAGTGAAAGGTATAACTACTAGGTTCTTCTTTGCCTCCTTTATAACTTCTAAAGCTTTTAAGTATTCTTAAACCAGATTCTTAAGGTCTTTAGTATAAGAGGGAGTAAAGGCTTTTTCCTACTCTATAGTATTAATAGTTCTTTTACTAAGATCTGATTTTAAAGCAAAGGCCGAGAATTCCTTAAATAAGGCAAAGGTTATAAGGTCTTACTTATTAATCTTAAAATGCTTGATAATCTTATTTCAAAGGCTAGTAGGTAATTTAAGTAAGAAAAGACGGCCTCTTTCAACTTCGCTAAGTATTTTCTAGCTAATTAAGGTATTCGATATATAAGTAAAAGTCCGATAGTAGTTCTTAAGTTCCTTAAGAGTATAAGTGACTAAAACAAATTCCTTTAAGAAAGCTAGGGTATTGCGAATCTACTATCTATTAAATTCGCGGAATTCAGATTTAAGGGCCTTAATAAAGAGTTCTTATAAACTATAAGTTTTCTATTTAAGAAGGGACTTGATAATATCCTTACTTATATAATTATAATAGCAAGGAAGTTGAGAAATCATATCCTCTTATATAATACTAAAATCGTAATAAGTTTCCTTATATTACTTAAGGAAATCAGTAATATTAGCGCTTATAAAGTAAGGAGCGCTAAGAGAATTAAGGAGGGGAAAGTGATTAGTAATAGCCTTAAATGCGGCTATTATTATTTTATACTAACCGTTTAAGTTAATAGAATCTATAAAGGGTAAAGGGGAAGCTTTAATATTATAAGATTAATTACTAAAAGGAGTACTTCGAAATTCAAAAGGACTTAAAGAACATTTAAAATCTAAGTCAATCTCAAAGTGACTAAGACGAGTTTGAAAAGATTTAAATAAAGGGTTAATAAAAAGTTTAAAATTATTATTATTTTTAGTATTTTCTAGTATTAATATTAAAAAAGTAAGTAGCAGTCTTAAATTATTTAAAGATGTCTTTTTATCCTTTTACTTATAGGCTAGGCCTAAGAGTAGAATTCCAGATTCTATTAAAAGTTTAATCTAAGTTTGCTAAGAGATTTTAAGTAGATACTAAATAGCTAATAAAAGTATTGCAACTAATTATAATAAGATAAGGTTTACTTAATTAAAAACTAATTTCTAAAATAAGGTTTATATCTAAGATTCTTCTTAGCCTTTAAGCTAATTCCTATTAGTCCTTAAAATAAAGGGGTCTTTAGAGACGATTCTAAGGCAATTTTTAGAGTTCTATCAAGCCAAGGCGGTTAAATTATCGGATTCGGATTTCTAAAGATTCTAAAGAGGCACTTCCAATTAGAGTTTACGCTTAGTATTACTTAAGTACTTAAAACTACTACTATTTAAGATTGCTATTATAAGGTTCGCCAAACTTTTCATACTAGGAAGCCGAAAATTCCGAAAATCTCAAAGTTAAGGAAGAAAATAGGGGTTTTTAAAGCAGAGCTAAAAAGGGAAAATCTAAGGTTATTAATAATTGCTAAATGAAAATCGACAGTTCCAAGTAACTAAGCGATTAAGGATAAGGTTTTTAAAGTTGATTAAAATGCTATAAGTATTTTAAAGACGTATTTCAAAGGCCAGTCTCTTATCTGCAAATTAAGAGATCAATAAAGTCGTATAAGGACGGAAATCTTAAGAAATCGGTCCCTGCGTAAGTTACTAATATAAAATTAAAGGGAGATAATATAAGAATAGGCCTAAGGGAAGACCTAAAAACAAAAGGAGGAAGTACTATAAGCGGGCTCTCTTAAATAAGATATTAAGAATAAGTCCTAAGTATAAAGTATATTCAGTACTATAGCGACCTGCGCTATCTCTATATATAGAAGATGGCCCTTTTATCCTCCTACCGTCCTACGCTAATTATATAATATATATCATAAGACCTATCTATCTCAGGTCTCCATACTAAGAAGCTCTCTTCCTTAATACCTGATAAAGATACTCCTATAAGTGGAACTACTACTAATAACCTATATACTAATTTGGTAAATTAGCAACTTTCACTCTAAGGCCTAGTATCCATTTTAAAGCGTAATATTACGCCTTTCGACGAGGCTATTTAGTCTTAGATAAGGCTCTAGTACTATAATATACTATACTAAGGCAAGACTAAGAGAACTAATACTTAGCAGTAGATCTAGGAGTAGCAGGAGGCATACTGCTTAGCAGAGTAATATAGTCTTCTTAAGATTAAAGGGAGACTAGGAGTAATTGACTTTTTAAACTTAATTATAATAAAGATTAATTTAAGTTAGGCGACTCACTTAAAGGAGGAAATAATCATTAATAAGCAGATAGGAACCTTATATAAGTACGACCTAATGCAGCTAAGCTATATCCTAGCGGGTATTAAATCTAATAAAGCGATTAATAATAAAGGGTTAGCAGTTTTTACTACTCGAGAGTCTCTCTTAGATGCTGAAACCCCTTCGCAAGCTCTAGCGAGCAGCTTTTGAAATCGCTTTATAAGCTTTAAAAGGGAGATTAGGCCTAAGTGCCCTTATAGAGGCTCTACTAACTACTATTAGAAGCCCTAGGATTATCGGAAACTATTATACGCTATAGATAGGCGTAAGGAAAATATAAAGGTTCTCCCTTTGCGAGAGGAGGTCTTATAAATACAAAAGGCATTAAACGCAAGAGACCAGTTTAAGGTTCTTTAAGTATAGCTTAAGGAGAATGATATTATAGTAATAGCAATTAATAAATTCAAGGGAAAGGCTTTAATCTTTAAGGAGGATGGTTTAAGCAAAAGGGAGAACTTACCAGTCTTTATAGTAATAGATCCCTTTGCTTTTAATGCTTTTGAAGAATTGTTTAATATCTACTACCTCTTTAAGCTAGAACGCCACCTGCTCTCCTTAAATACGCTTCTTAATAACTGCGCGATTACTTATATCGTTAATTTAAAGGATTTACTTATTATAAGTACCTTTAAGCCTTCTGGCGACTTATAGTAATATATTAAAGTAGGTACCTTAAGACTCCTAATCATTAAGAGAGGTAATAGATATATAGTAGACTCTCTTCTATAGTGTAATAGCTCTCTTATAGGGATAACGCTGCGCAATATTGCTATTATAAAGGAATTTACTATTAATATTATCTTAGAGAGGCTCCTTATAGATAAGGGTTTTTAATACTCTAAGGTAGACCTCACTTTGCGCTCTAGGAGTATTAGAGACTCTATAAAGCAAGCTTAGTTGAAGCGTTGCTATAACCTTATTTTCTTTAAATATAAGCCTATTAACTATTTAGATCTTTTAAATATACTTTAATATAACTTCTCTACCTTAATAGCATTTCCTATAGCTAAGACGATGCTTTATAATAGGTTCTAATCTAGCTATGCGCCTACTAAGGTATAGGATGATAATACGTATATATAGTACCTTTGCGCTGGTTATTTAAGCGCAGAGGCTCTTTAAGCGCTAGTTAAGTGCGCTAAGGGAGTAAAGATTAGGAGAATATAAAGGCTAGAGTGCCTTATATACGTAGTAGCGTCTGCTAGGCAAGTTATTTCTCGCGCTACCTTTAAGAACCGATCTTTAAAGCCCTTCTTTAAGATCTCTTAAGATCTCTTTGACTTTTTAAACAACTTATATAATAGCTGCTTATAAGTTCTTTTAATTAAGGATAAGTATAGTAGTATACTTTAGATATTCCTACTAAGATCGAAGGGCAGAGACGTAGTTATAAAGGTCCTTTAGGCCTTTAAAGTATAGGTAAAACGCTAATATAGGCTTTCTATTTGTAAGATTAAGTAAGATAATAACACTTTAATGATCTTCTTAAGGGAAGACTCTCTTATAAAGTACTAGAGATAGGTAAAAGAGGAGGGAATCGATTTAAAGCTTACTTCCGCCTATATATACTAACTTAATAAAGGCGCGGAGCAAGTAGGAAGAGAGTTAATTAAACGCTTTATTAAAATGAGGATCTACGCCAGGCTTTTAGCAAGCCTTTGGCCAAAGGTTATAAAAGCTGCTATATACCTTTATAATATCTCCTTACTTATTAGGAAGAAGATGATCTTATTAAGCGAGGCTCTTTATAATTGGTTTAAGTAGTATTTTCGATTCTATAAGCCGCTGCTTATTAAGTAGATAATAGCAAGCTTAAAGCCTGACTAAAGTCGTATTTATATATATAGCGCTTGCGTATACCCTTTAATTAAAGAGAAAGAGGTAGGAAAGGACCGCCGAACCTTTAAAATTGAACTATAAAGGCATTTAAGTTACTTAATTAGATATATTACCTTTAATATTTATAGAATCTGGGTTCTTATACTTTAATAAGTAATAATAACTTATAATATCGAATTCGATAAGTCTCTCTTTTATAGTTTAAAAGCTAAGTGTGCAAACCTTATATCGCGCTAGGAACTTAAGACGACCCTTTAATTAATTGGAAAGGGAGAAGGAGCTTAGGACGCTGAGTTTAAAGGCATTTTCGAAGAATCGGAGCTTATTATAAGGCCGAATGCAATCGCTATAAAAGAAGCTACTATATAGGAAGAGCTTATATTATAGACCGACGCTACTCTATAGCCTTTAACTAATGATATAAAAGGCCTTAACTTAAATTTAAATCCGAGAGACCTGCTTAGAAACTCAAGGGTGGAAGCAAGCGAACTGGAAGCCACTTCGCTAGTCTTTAAGAAGGCAAATAGCAATTAGAGCTTAAGGGTGATGATTCCTTATAAAGGCCCTATTAAAGAAGGAATTATAAATAACTCTAAAGGAGTCTTTAAAGACAAGTTCTATAAGGCGATTGGCAGATCTTTAGCTACTATTCTATATAAGAATAAAGATGGCTTAAAGGCTTTAAGATAAAGTCTTTAATTATAAAGGCAGGCCTTAATAAACTTTGGTAAAAGGCTAAAGGTATTACTATTAAGATCTAGGAGGAGCTTTAATAATCTTATAAAAAGCGACTTAGTAAAAGGAATAGGCTTTAATAATATAATACCTTAAGTTATAATACTAGCTTAAAGACTATAAGCTTAGGAGATAGAGCTACTTAGACTCTTAAAGGAACCTTTAGTAATAATAAAAATAGAGGAAAAGACTTATAAAGAAAAGCGTAAAAAGGAACTCCCTCTTCTTAGGTAAAAGAGGATAAGACGCTTAAGTATTAAGCAATAGGAGACTTTAAAAGTATATACTACTACTTTAAAGCATATGCTCTCTTAAAGCAATATTGATTTACCTTACTCCTTATATATATAAGAGTTTGTATCGACCTTTTAAGCAAATGAATAAATAAGAGAGGATAGGAAGGACCATTTAATAATTTATATAATTATTAAAGCTATAGTTAATAATTAGGTAAAGGATAGAGCGCAGTCTCCTAATTGCCTATAGTACTAAGGCTTTTTATTAAAGCCTTTAAAAGGATAGCTGGATTTAAAGAAGTACCCTTTTAGCAAACGATTTAAAGAAGGAAGGCATTAGGTATTGGTACGCAGATTGTAACGGCTGCACCTCCACTTAGTGCAATTACCTAGGAGTACGGCGTTTTAAGGTTTTGCAATCTCGATTCGACGCAGGGTTATTTCGAATCGACCTTAAAGGTGTAAAAGGATATTCTTATATAATATTATATAAATGGACAAAGAGCCTTAAGCTGCTTATATATATAAGGAAGAAGGGTTCTCCCCTAAGGAGGGCTCTTTAACTTCTTCGTTTCCTTTGTATTAAACCTATAGAATACGCCTTTTATACCACTTCTTACTCCTATACTTATTCTTGCACTTCGGCGGTTCTATATTATTATATTAAACGAAGAAGTTCTTCTCTGCTAAGGATAGCTTTTAATAATATCCTACCCCTTTTGAAAATCGATTCGCGGTCGTTTCGACTTTCAATAGAATTAGGATCTTAAAGATCTCTTAGACAAACTAGGAGCTTAAGTATAGCTTATTAACTAATATAATTAAGGAACGCTTTCACTAGCCGGATTTTCTTAACTACTCCTTTTATAAAAGTACTATAGGCAGAAGTTAAAAGAGTACTATGCTATTAGAACCCTTTTTTTATAGAACCCCTTTTTAACCGAATCCCTACTAAAACTAAAATCGGTAAAATGAATTCCCTACTAGCTAGAAGTTAGCAAATATAAAATATACCTGGTTCGTTTGAGGAAGCAGCTTCTATAAGGAGTACCTTTACCCTAGCTCCTAAGGCCGGACCTTCCTTTGCCGCTAAAGGCAAGAGATTATAATACTATAGCTAAGCTAATTAAGATAAATAAGACTTTTCGAACTTAAATGTCTTATAAGGAATAATCTTAGGTTTAAAGGAATCCTTATAATACTAAGATTAATCTAATCGATAATTATAAAGCGAGATTAGCAGGATTGCTTAAGCTATCTTTAGCTTAAAGACCCTAGCTTATTAAAGCTAAGAGACGGCTTAGCGTATATATTAGACTACTAAGCGAGAATCTACCTACCCTTAAGAGACCTAGCCTCCTTTAGAAGTTGATATAGATACGAAATAGCTAAAAATTCAGCTGATTAAAAAGATCACCCCTTTTAATAATAGGACCTCCTTAATATATAAGTAGTAGTTAGCTTTAGTCTAAGACCGATTGCAAGTTAATACTAACTTATATCCGAATAAGCGAGCTCGCTAAGCCCTTATTTAAGGATCTACTATAGGATAAGCCCAAACGTACCTCGAATCTTAGTACCTTTTAAAGACTAACCCCTTTCGGAACTATTAAGAAATAGTAGAACTACTAAGTAATTACTTTTTAACTAGCTAAGAGGTAGACTTGTTTCGATCTACTTTCTACTACCTCTATATAAGAGAAGTTGGTTATTCTAAAGAAACTTTCCCTTAATTTCAGGCCTAATTCCAATCTGCTGCGATCTAAGAAGAGGTCTTAAGATTTAAGTAATTCTTCTTTATATAGAATAAGATTACCCCTTAGCTTAAAGCTACCTACGCCTTAGCTAAGGCTTCTTAAGGGAAGGACTATACTATTATAATTAATTAATTAAACGCCCTTAATACCGAATGCTAAAGCAATCAACTTCTTAACCCTTTAATTAAAAGTAAGGCGACCTTAGTATTATATTAAAAGATATTCAGTTCGCTTTTTAATAAGACCACTTATAGTCCAAGCGCTAGAAGTATTACCTAAGTTTCTAAGCAATTAGCCCTAAAGCCGACTATCCCTTTTTACTAAGATATACTAACTAAGGCTAGTTCTCTTACTTTACCCTTTAAGCAAGCTACCTACTAGACTTATAGTAAAACTAATTACTATAAGACCTAGTGCCCTTCTATAAGTAAGATTAATGCCTTAGAAGATATAAAGGAAGCTAATCCGACTCTAGACTTAATTAAGAATAGGATCGAAATAGAAAAAGATTAAGAAAACAAAGAGGCTTAAGAAAAGACTCTTACTTAAGCTTACGAAAGTGCGACTTATTAAAGCTAGATCTTAACTCTTTAATAGGAAGGAAGCAATTCCTAACCTCTTATACTATTAGTATAAATGGACTTAAAGTATTATTATTAGCTTTAGCAAATACTAAAGCCTTTAATTACCTATTTTTAAATTATTCCCTTTTTATACGTCTTTTAAAAGCAACTGGCTTTAAAATTCTTCCTCTTTTAGCCTCTATTCCTATCTATAGATTTTAAAATACTATTCGCATATAAGCTATATATTATATGCGCTTTCACTTAATAATTAATAAAAGGCATATTTACAATTGCCCTTAGGTTATCCTCGACCTTAGCTAGCGTAATACTATTATTAAAGTCAAATGGATACGCCGATTCCGACTTAAACTTGACCTAAAGGAAAACCGATTTATATAGCCTTTATATTACCCCCTATTATCCTAATTTGCAAAGGAAATCCTTATCCGTCTTCCCCCTTTTAAAGGACTTCGGATCCGATCTAATTATTAAGCTAATATTAATTATAAAGAATAGGAAATAGCTATAGATAAAGCTTAACAAATTAATAGAAGATAGTCTTATATTAATTTAATAGTCCTAGCTAAGCGCAAGATCCCTATTGCTATTACTAAGCCAGCGCCCTTGCCTATAACTAAGCTGGATCTAAGAAAATAGTCTAATATAAATCGATTACAATCTGACCCTATTTGCAAATGTCCTAAAGCTGCGGTTCCTATTTGCGAAATCAGCGCTAATGCCTTTTATTATAATATAAAGCATAAGGAAACTGAGTTCTTTTAAACCAATATTTATAAAGTAGATAGGATTCTAAAGGAAAGATATAAGCTTAAGAATCCTAATATTGAAAAGCTAATTAACGATCGACTCCTAAAATAGTACCAATCTTTAAGATAAGCTTTCTTAAAAAGGGATGCAGATACCCTTCCTCCCTATTGGTACTATAATTATAAGATATAGCTAAAAGGGCCCTTGCCTAACGCCTATTCGCCCCTCTACTATTAATCTACTAAAGAGCTTAAGGTTATAAAGGAGTACTTACTTAAGAATTTAAACAAAGGCTTTATTAAGACAAGTACTAGCCCCTTTGCTTCGCTAGTACTATTTGTAAAGAAGGCCGATAGTAGCCTCCGATTTTGCATAGACTACTAGAAGCTAAATGCACTAACTCAGAAGGACGCTTACCCGATTCCGAAGATAGATAAGCTTTTAAAGCAAGTATCTAAAGCTAAGATTTTTATAAAACTGGATATTATAAAACAGAGGGGAGACAACACAAGAATAGGCCTAAGGGAAGACCTAAAAACAAGAGGAGGAAGCACTATAAGCGGGCTCTCCTAGATACGATATTAGGAATAAGTCCTAAGTATAGGGTATATTTAATACTATAGTAACACGCGCTGTCTCTATATATAGAAGATGGCCCTTTTATCCTCCTACCGTCCTACGTCGATTATATAATATATATTATAAGACCTATCTATCTTAGGTCTTTATATATATTTTAAATAATAAAAGTAGTAGCCCTTACTACTATTAGTAAAGAATATAAAATAATATAGGTCAAGGTAATAGTATATCAATCACTAGCAAACCCTAAGTGCGAGAAAACTAATATATTAAAAGGCTTAAACTAGGGCTATATTATTATTAAAGGTAAAAGAAAAAAAGGAGAGTTTTT
>JAENRP010000168.1:0-51124 GCA_024741835.1 Diplocarpon mali | reverse complement strand
TTATATATGCGCTTTTCACCTATAGGCCGGGCCTAGGAATTAGAAAAAGAAACTAGTAAAACAAATAAATAAGCTATAGAATCGCAATAAAACAATTAAAATAGAATTAACCTAAGCGTTAGTTTTCCTTAGTTCTCTTTAAAGGATAAGGAGAACTATTACCAGATAATACTCTCTTTGCCGAACGACCACTTCTTCTTATAGTATTGCTATTAGTGTCCGACGAGGTAGGTCTCGGTATGGCAAGAGCTTCTATACTCCTTGCGGATGCTAGTATAGTATAACGGCTTCTACTAATAGGAAGAGAGACTTATATAATAGCATTATTGTTATCATTATCGTTATTATCTTTAAGGGAATTATTAGTAATAAAGGAGGGAGAGGCGGGAGATTCTATAGATACTACTTCCTTAGCCTTGCCCTTTAATAGATTAAGTTGCAGGCTAGGCCTAGGAGTCATATCAAGTGTCTTTATATAGGGTTTCTTAGCGCTATACTTCTCGAATAGAATTGTCTTATTAATTATATTATTAGCTTTAATATTATCATCTGTGTCTTTAGTCTTTGTCTAAGACTTATCGCTATATAACTATAGCTCTAATTGTTAAACCAGCTTCTAAGTACTGGTAAAATCTTTAAAAAGTTCTTATTTGTACTTCTTTAGATATATTATTAGCTGAGATATATCTTTTGCAAATAAATCCTTTATAATCATTACTACTAATAGATTATTCTATAGTTGTCTTCTTATAAGAGCATCTAACAATAGGCCACCTTTTGTTATATAGAGCGTTACTTAAAATTTAGTAGATAATTCTCCTATAATACTCCATCTGGCTATTCTAAGTCGCTTTATATTAATAGCGTCAATTAAGAAATCATTCAAGTCTATTCCATTCTTAAGAGCTTTGTTCCTAACGACTTTAGTATAATTGTTATTAATTGTTAAGAACCCTCCCTTGCTTAGTTCCTAATTCGATTTAAGGTTAATAAATGTTCCTTATCTTATAAGTATAGAAAAAGGCGTAGTTTTATTAAAGATATACTCGTTTAAGAGAGTCTTTTCTTTAGTGTTCAGTTCTTTCTATTATACTGCCTTTTGTACTAGGTTTAAGGAAATCCATTATGCGTTTTTAAAATAGTAGGGTATAAGAGCAGATAACTTATAAGACTTTTGCTATATAGCAAATTGCCCTATCGATCGTTTGGTAGCTAGAATTATATAGTAGTTAAGGGTTCTATTATTAGGTATAGCGACCTGCAAGCCTGGCTTAGGAGTTAATCTAATAAATCTTGTATTAGCGTCAATCTTAATTAATACTACTATTATATAGTAGTCAATTCCTATAAACTATGCTAGTTTAGAGTAGGCTACTAGCTTATATAAAGAATTATAGCAAGTTAATAGTACTCTTAAATACAATTTATAATGCATTCGCAAAGTCTATTATATCAAACTATACGTTATATTATAAAGAAAGGCGGAAGGGGGCGATGATTTCTTATTTAAAGGGCGGAAATGATATTTATATATTATTACCTCTTCTTATGCCAAAGTCATAAACGAACTCTTCCTGCGAATACTGTAGCCTTATATACGCACTACGCCTAAGAATGCGTAACTAAATAGTTTAGGCATATTTAAAAAACCTTTACTATAGAGTGATATAAAATTGTCTGAAGTTAGTATAGACTTATACTGGGCAGGGGTTTAAGAGATATTATAGAACAATTTTAGAGCCTTAGGTGCTACCTTAAATTTCGCAAAACCTAATAATATATCTTTCTTAATCTGGTTAGCTATTCTACTACCGCTGGCTACGATTATATAATTTCTAGGATATAATAAGAATAAAGTCGGGTTGGGTGTAGTATAGAATTTATATATATTAAAAGAGACTTATTTATTAGTTAGAGATAACGTTGCCAATTTATAATATTATATATATTGTTATTTATAAAGAGTATAAAATTTTTCGAAACTGAAGTCTTCGAATATTCCTATTATAAATCTACTTAGTTGTATCTTTATCTCTAGCGTTACTATAATCTTAAATCTATTACTATGCTATAGTATTATCTTAATATTAAAGGGGACTCTATAGCATTCTATAGAAATAATTGTTATACCGTCCTCCGTCTTTTCTTTAAGAATATAGTAATTACCTTTCAACTTCTTATAGTCGATGAAAAACTGTATAATATTATCTGCTGAAAACTTGTCTTATTGTAGCTTTATAATCTATTTGACAGCTCTTGCTATTGCTTCTTATACTAATAAAACTTCTCCCTAGTTTTCCTTCTTTAAACGCTTTATTATAGACTTATAGAATTTTAAAATAAACTTTTATAGGTCCTTAGGAAAAGATTATATAATATCTGCGATATCCTTCTTAATATTATCAAAAATTTCTAAGACATTAGTAATAATGCTCCCTTCTTTATCTGACAAATCTTCTTCTAAGTTTATAATATTATATATGCTAACCTGTAGGCCAGGCCTGCGACTCAATTTATTTGCTACTAGTATTTAAGGTATTCTAGGCATTTCTAAGGATAGTGATTTAAACTCATCTAAGTCTAATGATTTAGGGTTATAATAGTCAGCAGTTTGTATTTCTGATATTACGAGTACCTTATATTTAAGGACCTCTTTATTATATGCTGATTCTACTTATAGGCTAGGCCTACGAGTCAAATTTTCTTTGTCAGTTAGTTCTACTAAGGGTAGTAGCATTTTCTAGGCAGCGGGAATTACAAATTCCTATCTTTCTATCTTATTATTAAAATAGTTTATAATATACTTAGCGAGATAGATTATCTTTTCTTTTGCAATAAGTAGACTATATTATGACTATTATAGGCCGAGGGTATTTAAAATTATCTAATTAGGAAGGGCTAGATTATTATACTATACTAGATCGTCTTTTATAGTCTGAATAGTAGAGTATATAATAGTACTCGAGAACCTAACAAATTTTCTACCTCTTATATTATTGCCTTAGAGTTTCTTTATACCTTCTTAGATAGTAAAATAATTCAATACCTATATAGCCTTTGCTACTAGTTAGTATATTTTAAAAATCTTGCCTAATCTTCGCAGGGTATTATTGGTAGTAATGTCAATTATAAAGTAGGTTTGGAAGAGGGTGCTACAAGTGCTACTTATAAACTATAGCAATCTTTTTATATCCTTATTCTTTTTATCTCAATTTCTTTAAAATAAATCCATTAATGTAAAGTAACCTTAATACTCTTGTAAAAACTTTTCACAATTAATTCCTTTGACCTTAAGCTCTCCCTTAAGAAAATCATCAAAGCCTAGGAACCCCTCCTCAATAGTAGAAATTCTATAGTTTAATACTTTAATAGAGGAATTCAAGAATACTTATTATTTTATTTTACTTAACATTCTATAAGTGGTTATAACATCTTCTAATAATCTTAATGACTTACTATCCCATAAAAACCCTCCCTTTAATATTAGTTTATTATTAGTAGTACTCGAGGACTTGCTGCTTAAGGCAATAACCGACATATTCTTCTTAGGTATAGCCTTTTTACTTATAGTTAGTAGTACTATAATGAATTAGTCGGCAGGGGGGTAGCTTTAAATAAAGAGATGATTATTTAAGAAAGATTAACGATATAAGAGGCCTATACTAGAAAAGATTAATAATAGAAAGATAATAGTAATAGTACTAGTGTTATAGGTCTAATAGGGTTATAAAGAAAGTAAAAAAAAGTAAAATCGTCGTACAGAGAGAGGCTTATTTATAGAGTTTGGAATCGCGCTAATGCACAAAGGAAAAGTAGGCATAATAAGCTTAGAAGTAAGAACAAAAGTAGGGTATAACGCATACAAAGACCTATAATTAGTAAATAATAATTCTTCAAAGGTAAGGATAACATTTTAAAGGTAAGCGTCAGAAAGTTGCATATAAAGGAAATAATTAAAGGGTAGATTATATAAAAAACAAAGTAAAGTAAAGAATATATATAGAATAGAATAATAAATAGAGAATAAAGAGGTATAGGTATATAGAAAGTAGATAATCTAAAAAAATTCAATATCTAATTTGCAATTTCTCTAAATAGTTTTTAAAGGGGAGGTAGACTATAATTCTCTAAATTGAGTCGACTCAATTATCAATTCTATTATCACTTCAGAATCTTCTTTTCTTATATTAGTTCTCATTTCTTAGCGATTTCTCAGCTTTAAGGACCTCTTTTAAAGGATCTTCTATTAGTACCCTTAGATTTAGTAACTAAGGTTCATCCGAACCTTCTTATAGGCTTAAGCCAGCCGAGTCCAACCTCACTCGCAGGCTAGGCTCGCAAGTCAGTCTTGGCGTTTTTAAACTTAAGGGTAAAAACAGGGGATTAGTTTTTAAATTAAGGTCTAATACTATACTAGCATCTCGGTTTATCCCTTTTCCGAATCTTCTTGTAATAATACCTTTATTAATTAGTGCATTAGGCTCTCGGATAGCATTTACTTTATTACATTATCTCTAAGATTTAAGTCTATAAAGAAGCGACTTAGTGTTTATAACATTTGTCTAGGCCTTAATAAGGGCGTTAAATAGCTTCTAATTATATTCTATAAAGTGGATTTTCAATTCGTCTTTATTAAAAAGAAACAACTCCTATACTTCGATCATAACTAATAGATCCGCCTAAGAGCGTCGACTAATAATAGCTTTAAAGAGGCTGCTACAGTTTTCAAAATGAAAAGCTGCCTTAAAAGGTATAATAGTTCTACTTACATTAATCTATCGAAGTACTAAAGGTTGCTTTAGAGTAGAGACTAAAAAGATAAGATCGGAGATTCGAGTCTTATTTTCTAAGGTATTCTTATTATAGATAACTATATAATTATTGCAAAAGGCTATAAAACCACTAGTCTTATAAGAATTATCCGAAAGCATTTTAAAAAGGTATCTCTATTTTATTATTACTATAATTGGATTACTATTATTAGTAATAAGTCGCAAGATCTCCTTTTGCTTTAATTTTACAATTATTTAAGCTAATTGAGATTTTAAACTGAGTGCTTAAGAAGTCTATCGACTTATCTTCTTTATAGATAGAGTGAGTTTTATATTCGACTAAGAGCCAACCTACTTATTAAAGCTTCTAAAAGCTGGCCTTTATCCAATCGGTAGGATCTAATAATCTAAGACTTGCTTTTTAATAAAATTGACTTATAGGCCGAGACTGCAAGTGAAAATCGGAATTTCTTTATTAGTAGCACTTGCATTTCTCTTTATCGAAATGACTTAATTATAAAAACTAAGGCCAATCAATTAGGGAGGTTCAAGGTAGGCTATAAGCTAATAGGTTCCTTTACTTCTTGCTATTATAACTAAGAGGTAGAGTCTATAGTATATTCAAAGGACTTATTAAGTGAGATTAAATATTATATTATAAAGAAAATAAGAAGGTATAAAGGTCACGCTATTTATAAAGTAGAAGTGATAAAGATACATCTCTGCTTCTTATCTTATAATAGAGAGGAATATACTTATAAAAGTACTATTATCAGTAGTAAAATTGTCGATTAAGAAGCGGCATCCGAAGGGTTTAGGTATTACAATTGACCCTTCTTCCTCTATTTCCTCCTACTATTTATTATTTAGTAATATTAATAAAAAGGAATTATTCTATTTAATCGGCTTTAACGCCTTTAAGGCTTTAAGATCAGCTTTGAATTTTATAATACTTAAAGATGCCTCTATTATTAATAAGTTAGATTTGCATATCCTTAAAGAGATAAAGAATTGATTATCAAAGTGGATTAGAAAAAGATCGACATCTTCTACTATATAAAGAAGTTCGAGGTATTTAATGATTTTATTAATATTAAATCCTTTATAATTAAGATTATAGTAAACCAAAAGAGAGCGAGTATAAAGGTTGCAAAGTCTTCTTCTTTCGATTCCTACGCTAAGAAGATACTATTAAAAGTGAGTTTTTATTATAAAGGACACTTAAATGTCATATCGTTCTTTAAATTCAAAGTTAAGAATGACCGATTGAAGCATATTGCTATAATTATAAATGTCCTAATTAATAGATTCCTTTTTGCATTCTCTTTCTCGCAAGATAAAATAGTCCTGCTTAGTATTTAAAAGACTAAGTTCTTAACTTCTATAATTATTAAAGAATTAAATAATATTTATAAAGGTGAACTTATTTAAGATAAGCTATTAAATCTATCTAATAGCTCTTTTAATTATCTTTAAAGTAAGAGGAATAAGGTCTTCCCTTATATTATCGTTTCTAAATCGGTTGTATATAGATATAAAGTAGTTAAGAACTAGCTCCTTTAAGTTATTAAAGAAGGAGTTTACATAAGCGTGCAATCCTTTGGTTTCAAATTGCAAATTAGCTAAAGTAGCTATTAAATAATCTATCCTTTTTAAAGGTTAAGCTAAAATTGGTCGTTTAGCTAAAGGAAAGTCCTTTAAAGATTCTGAAAATTCTAAAGAGGCTACGCTAAGCGTTTAAGCAATCTGTTTAGCAGCGGTTTCTAAAATCATTTTAGCAAAAGGCAAATTGGGTCCAGTTTTAAAATTCTCATTTCTAACTCTTAATCTAAGACCGCAAATTAAATTATATAGTTCAGCGCTTATTATATCTTTAGGTTAAAAGGCGAATTTCAAGGCAGGCTTAATTATAAATAACTAATTCCCTTCTTTATTATTAAAGAAATCTCATTTAAACTCTATTATAAGAGTCTAATTCTCTTTTAAAACAAGCAACTTATAAGTAGAAGTGCAAAGCCTTAGTATATTAATAATAGTACTATTAGATAGGGTAATATCTATAGCTTAATTTAATCTTTTCATAGCCCTATTAGCTATTATAAGTATTGTATTAGATAGACCCATAAATCTGCAACCGCGAATTCGATTGCCTTAGAATTTTACTACTCCTTTTTAAATAATAAAGAAATTGAGAATTTGAATAGCTCTGGCTATAAGAGTGTTTTCCTTAAGAATTTTTAATAATACTCGCCTTCTATTATTAAAATCAATATTTATTAAGAAACGTAAATAAAACAGGAGTCCTCTCTTATTAATAGCTAAATTATCTAGTTATTAAATAGATTCTTCCCTTTTATCTCGGTCCGTTTTAAAAGTATCGGCCAAGGTTATATATTAATCTGCATTAGCTAAGAATTCCTCTTTAAAGATTCCCTTTAATCTTAATTCTTTAATTAGGAAGTTGTCAAATTGGAGAATTCCAAGGGCTACTTAGGTTGAAAGGTTACTAATGGCATTCGCATAAGTTAAAAGGAGTTTTTATTACTCTATATCTCCTAAGGCTGCGTAGGTCGATTTAAAGCTCTCTAATGATATAATAGCTCTACTATTCTAAGAGAAGTTTATAACTAGTGCTTATTTATCCCCTATTATAATAAATAAAACCATTTATAAGTTCTTTAAAGGCATATTGCTTATAAAAGATAGGGAGTATAAATAAGAGAGTTCAATAGGGTATAAGAATTAAAAGGGCATATAAGCTATAATAGGTTTACTATATATATATTAAGGAAATTGGACTTTTTATTTATTATTTAAGAAAAGTAATAGGAATACTATAATTAAAGGCCAATATTAAGAATATAAAATAAGTTAAAGTAAGTAAGAATTTAAAGTAATCCTAAAAGATCCATATCTTAAATAATAAAAGAGGCATCCTTACTAAAAATGTAAAAATAAGAATTAGAGAAAAGTAGGACAATTAATAGGCTAGGAAATCGTTCGGTATTCCTATTTGCATTCTTCGGATATTTTAAGAATAATAACTTAAGGTTGTAATTAGTTAGGTATTTTAATATTCTTTACTTATAAGACCAGCTTATAAGTCAAGTTAGAAAAATCTTAATCTTTATCTAAGGGTTTAAAATTGCTTATATTGCTATCGGTTCTTATAAAAGATTCAAAGGTTATATCAATTTCTAATTCATCTTCTAAAGGGAATAAGGTCTAATTATATTAGTAAAAGCGCTTTAGTTAATTAGCTGCAAAGGTTCCTTTAATATCGACTCCATTAAGTTCTTAAAGAGAATAGTATCCTTTTTCTTTCTACTTAGATTTAACTTTAAATAGGCCAAGCTATTAATAGTCAAGTTTAATATCTATTAATATATTAATACTTTTTATAATATTATAAACTAGGATAAGATCATCTTTCTAAATAGGGTACATTTTAAGTACTTTAGAAGCAGCCTATGCTTCTTTAGCTTTTTCCTTATATTATTTCTTTCGCAGAATGATTTCCTTTATATCTATATCTTAAAGCTTAAGTTATTAGTATCTTATTACTAGCAAATCGGAATAGTTCTAAATTTGATTATAGTCGAACAATCTTTAAATAGGCTATTAGGATTCAAAAGGGAGCTATGCCTCTTTGCCATAGATAAGGAAAAATAGTATAACTCTAGTTAGTTTATAAATTATCATTCGATAAGCAAAGAGTATTTTATAAAAGTATTTTATCCAATTTTTAAATCCTCTATAGGTAACTTTAGATAGCCTATTAAGAATGTCGCAATATCCTTGCTTTACTACTCTATTAGCTTTCGAGTTATATACTAAGATTTAAACCCGTTTAATGCCATATTTTTACGAAAAAGCTTTAACTACTCCTTTATTTTCAAGGCCTCTATTAATAGTTAGTTTATTAAAAAGTCTATAGCAATAGACTACATCTTTCTAAAGGAACTTTACAATAGATTCAAAGTTAGCAGATCTCAAAGGTCGTCCTTTAGGCCATTCTAATAGGTCTTCCTTTACTAAAATAAAATATATAATCCTATTTTCAATTATTAATACTTATATAATATTAAGACTGACTTTATAAAAAAGGCCTAATAGCTAAGTTAGAAATAAGGGATTCTCTTTATAATTAGGTTTTCGTTTCTAATAAGGGATGCAACTTTTTATAAAGGCTTTGCAATCTTTAAAAGAACCCTTTTAAAAGAATTTCCTTAAGAGTCGGTAGTAGGTAGACTTAGCTTCTTAATAGCCAGTTTCCTTATAAATATCCTAGATAGCCTTAGCCCTTAGTTTTTCATCGTCTAAGTAGAGTTGTATAAGGAATAAGTTATTACTCCTTTTAAATAATCGTCTTTCTTATATTAAATAAATTAAAGCTTTAGCTTTGAATTTCTGAAAATCTTTAAAAGCAACTATCTTTAATCGTTTAAGCGTAATTAAAAATTTTGCGATTTCTTTAAAGTCACTTAAGTAGTTAGGTAATAAAATTCTCTTATTTAACTCGTAGGCCGGGCTTGCAAGTCGAGTCCCTTTAAGGCAATATATTAATAGATAATTAACTTCGTTCTCTACCTATTTATTAATATCTATTTCGTCTTCTTTAATTAAATCAAAGGGGTAGGGACGAGTTCTTTTTAAAAGGCTATTAGCGGTAGTGTTTTTCATTCTTGGAATATATTTGACTTTAAAGTCTATTAGTCTTATTTAAGCAATCTATTTCATTAGTAAGGCTTTTAATAGGTCGCTTATAGCTTTATTCAATTGTTCTACTAGTACTTTAGTATTAGTTTTAAGAATAAAGTAAGTGCTATAAAGGTCGCTTCTTATCTTTTTCATCGCCTTTAAAGCGCCTTTGCATTCTTATTTAATAGTATTATACTTTATCTCTATTAGATTCTAAAGACCACTTTTAAAGTGAGCTAGATGTCTTTTCTATTAGCTATTAGCTTATTAAAGGATAGCATCTTATCTGATTAAGCTTACGTTAACTATTAGTATAATTGGCCTAGCGTTAGCTCTATAGTCTATTTTAATTAGATATAGCGCTTTAAGCAATGCTTACTTTAGTTGTTTTATAGCCTCTATTTAAGGTTCCTCCTATTGAAACTCAGCCCCTTTCTAAAATAAGGAGTAAATAGGTACTGCCTTTTTAGCGAAATCCTTAATCTAAATGCGATAGTATATTATAACTCTAATAAACGCGCGAGCTTCTGCTATATTGTTATACCTCTTCTATTTATCGATTTTAAGTACTTTAGCCCTTTAAGGACTTCGGCTATTAGAATTAGTAATAAAACTAATAATTTCCATTAATAGGAGATAGTATTATAACTTCGGACTAACTATTGCTTCTGCCCTTTTAAATTGTATAAGCACTTAATCTAGGTTCTAAATATATTTTATTATAAATTATTATATATTAAAGAGAACTTCTTTATAGTTATAGAATAATCTTAATCCTTTTACTCTTATATTATCTATATAAAGGAGCGTAATATTAGGTATATAATCTACTAGTATCTTATAAATTACTTAAATAAATTAAGCGATCGAATTTATAGCCTCTTAAGGTAATCTTATTATTTAAAGTAGCTTAAGAGGGGTTTAAATTACTATTATATCTCTTGATTTAATATTAAGAATAAATTAATTGTATTTAAAGAAGAAGTTAATAAGAGAGCTATAGGTTAATCCTGCGAATTTATTTAAGAATTTATCTATATTTAAAGGAACGTTAGCGTCTTTAATAGTTATTCGGTTTATCTCTACTATTGCTATTATTAGTCTATAAGTTCCCTTCTCCTTCTTAGCAACTAGGAACTATTTATTCTTATAAGGGCTATTATAGAACTCGAGAATACCTTACTTTAGCCTATCCTTTAATATTTCGATTACCTTTTCTTAAAGAGCTTTAAGGACCTCGAATGTTTTCTCTTACTAAGCTTCGTAGGGTATTATCTTAATCTTAATATAAGGTATGACTTCTTCTTAAATCTGACCTAGTTCCGTCTAGTTAAAAGCTAAAGCATCCTTTTGATTTATTAAGGTTTTATAAAGGAGTTTGCGTTTTTACTCTATTAAGTTATCTTTAATTTTTAATATATTGAAATGTTCTTTTATTAGCTGATATCTAATAGGTTTATTAGAAAATCTGCTTATAATAAACTTATCGAATTTGCTACTTAGCTTTAAAGGTCGACGCTTCTCGTCTTATTTAAACTAATCATCTAATCCTTTAGGCTTTAAGCCGTTAGAGATTCCTTAATCTATTAGTCGTATTTTATTAGCCTTGCTTTTATATATAGTTCGAATATTAGCTAGTACTATGCTTTTCTACCTCTTTCCTTTTTTATCAAATCCTATAAAATAGTCCGAATTTTCTTTTTTAAAAATAAATAAAAGATTTTCTAAGTTGTTAATTTAAAGTGCGTAAATGGAAATATTATTAGTAATTTTATTATTTTTCACTTGTAGATCTGGCCTATAAGTGGTTTTTAGGTTTTTTAAAATAATTAGTAAATTATCGAAATTTATAAAACGAACCCTCTTTTCTACTATATTTTTCTTTTTTCTTAATTATTAATTTAATAAAATGCTAATTGTACTATTTTTCAAAATTCCAGATTTGACTCCTAATCTAAGACTGCGAGTCAAATTGCTATTATTCAAAATCGGTAAACTCACCTTTCTTTCGCTATAACTCCTTGCTAAGTGCCTTCCTTTATTAGCATTAAGCCTAGCCCTTATACTAGCTAATCGTTTCTTAAAACCTTATTCTAGAATTCGGCTATATCTCTTATAATAACTATTTATCCTTTTAAAGATCGATCTGTATTTTAAAAACTAGCTTTTATAAGACTATCTTTAGAATAGTTAAATATTAGCTAAGATTTTAAAATAAAGGGCATTCTTAAAAGAATATTATTTAAAGAATTCTTTATTATTAGAAAGTCAGTATAATTAACGATTCCTCTAACTTTAACCTTTATATTTTTCACCTATCTATTAAAATTGTATTTCGATCTAAAGATAGTTGAATAAATAAGGAGTTGATTGCTAATAATTATTAATCGAGCCATTTCTGCTACTTTTCTAATTATTATATTAACTTTTAAACTACAATTAATTAGAGCCTTTGCTTTAACTGATTCTTTTATAAAATAAATAATAATAGGGCTTTTTATTATAATTGCTAAACAATTTCAATTAATATTCTAAGATATTAAAGCTATTGCTATAATATTATAGTACCTTTAGATTCTTTCATCTTTTGCAATTTAAAGACATTTGATTAAGGCTAAGTGCTTCTTAGAGTTCTTTCGCATTATAATTTCTATTTCCTTATTATTATTTAAATCTTTAAAGGCAACTAGGATATACTTTCTTAGTACTTTATTAAAGCGTCTAATTAAATTAAATAGGTCTTTAAACGTAAGGTTAATTTGCTAAGCTATAATATTCTCTATAGCTTTCTCTATTGCAGTTGAACTAGCGTATTTATTAATGAATTTTTCCTATTTTAATATCTATCTCTTTCGCTTAAGGTCAAGGGTCTGCGTAATAACTTCGACTTCTTAATCTTTAAGCTTAAAGCCATCTTCGTCTATTATATCTCTAATTAATTTATCTATTATATCGGCTTTATCCTTATCTATTGCGGTTCTAGATTATTAGGTATCTTTTAGCGTTTAGACTCTATATTAAGATTCCTAAGTTGCACGTATTGATTTCTAGACTTTGGCGGATTTTATTAATATTAAAGGAGTAGTAGATCTAAAAGGACGCTAAGTATTCTAAGGGTTTCTAAATATAAAAGTAGTATTAATATCAGTAGATATATTATTATTAACCTATCTTAAGATAGAGATGCCTCTAACTTCTATAGCTATTTAATCAAAAGCTAGGTCCTTAAGAACTCCCTTAGGTAGGTTGCTAATTGGATTAATATATATATAAGTTGGAATTTTAATATTTATATCTATAATATGCTATTATTCGATTAAATTCTTATCCTATTTTATATTATATATTATTATTTAAATAGTCTATAACTATAAGCGATTCTAGTGCTTTTTAATAGGGATAGCTTCTAGCCTAAGATCTCTAATGCAAAGTATCTTATACTTATTAATATATATAACCTTAGTATTAATAAAACAATAGAAAAGAGGGCAATTATTATAATACTTATATAAAGCGCAGTTAGGTTCTTTATTATTATAAAAGTTATAGGTTAGTCGTCTTCTATTGCCATTCCCTTAGTACCTTATAGTATTAATATTAGTAAAGTGCTAGTTAGGATTAGTTTCTCTTTCTTTAGTTAACTATTAAGTTCTTATATTAGCTAGTTATTTTAAATGATAAGAAGTAAGAGTCTGGTAATAGGAACTATTATACTGGCTTATAGTGGTCGAGTTTTGCCTATTACTAAATTAAGGAATATGCTATTTTTCCTATAAGAGATTATTAATCCTAGTTTCTAAGCTTTAGATTCGGAGTTTTACAAATTAGGTCTTAAGTTCCTTAATTCTAAGGTTAGATCTTACTTTTAAGTTAAGACCGCGAGTAAAAGGTATAACTACTAGGTTCTTCTTTACCTCCTCTATAACTTCTAAAGCCTTTGAGTATTCTTGGACTAGGCTCTTAAGGTCTTTAGTATAAGAGGGAATAAGGGCTTTTTCCTACTCTATAGTATTAATAGTTCTCTTACTAAGATCTGATTTTAAAGCAAAGGCCGCGAATTCCTTAAATAAGGCAAAGGTTATAGGGTCTTGCTTATTAATCTTAAAATGCTTAATAATCTTATTTCAAAGTCTAGTAGGTAATCCGAGTAAGAAAAGGCGGTCTCTTTCAACTTCGCTAAGTATTTTCTAGCTAATTAAGGTATTCGACATATAAGTAAAAGTCCGATAGTAGTTCTTAAGTTCCTTAAGAGTACGAGTGACTAAAACAAATTCCTTTAAGAAAGCTAAGGTATTGCGAATCTACTATTTATTAAATTTGCGGAATTCAGATTTAAGGGCCTTAATAAGGAGTTCCTATGAACTATAAGTTTTCTATTTAAAGAGGGACTTAATAATATCCTTATTTATATAATCATAATAGTAAGGAAGTTGAGAAATCATATCCTCTTATATAATACTAAAATCGTAATAAGTTTCCTTATATTGCTTAAGGAAATTAATAATATTAGCGCTTATAAAGTAAGGAGCGCTAAGGGAACTAAAAAGAGGAAAGTGACTAGTAATAGCCCTAAATGCGGCTATTATCGTTTTATACTAACCGTCCGAGTTAATAGAATCTATAAGGGGTAAAGGGGAAGCTTTAATATTATAAGATTGATTGCTAAAAGGAGTACTTTAAAATTCAAAAGGGTTTAAAAAACGTTTAGAATCTGAGTCAATCTTAAAGTGACTAGGACAAGTTTAAAAAGATTCAGATAAAGGGTTAGTGAAAAGCTTAAAATTATTATTATTTTTAATATTTTCTAGTATTAATATTAAAAAAGTAGATAGTAGTCTTAAGTTATTTAAAGATATCTTTTTATCCTCCTACTTATAGGCTAGGCCTAGGAGTAGAATTCCGGATTCTACTAAAAGTTTAATCCGAGTTTGCTAAGAGATTCTAAGTAAATATTAAATAGCTAATAGGAGCGTTGCAACTAATTGTAATAAGATAAGGTTTACTTAATTAAAGACCAATTTCTAAGATAAGGTTTATATCTAAGATTCTTCTTAGCCTTTAGGCTAATTCCTATTAGTCCTTAGAATAAAGGGGTCTCTAGAGACAATTCTAGGGCAATTTTTAAAGTTCTATTTAGCTAAGGCAGCTAAATTATCAGATTTGGATTTCTAAAGATTCTGCAGAGATACTTCTAATTAGAGTTTGCGCTTAGTATTACTTAAGTACTTGAAACTACTGCTATTAAAGATTGCTATTATAAGGTTTATTAAACTTTTTATACTAAAAAGCCGAAAATTCCGAGAATCTCGAAGTTAAGGAAGAAAATAGGGGTTTTTAAAGCAGAGCCGAAAAGGGAAAATCTAAGGTTATTAATAGTTGCTAAACGAAAATCGATAGTTCTAAGTAACTAAGCAATTAAAGATAAGGGTTTTAAAGTTGATTAAAATGCTATAAGTGTTTTAAAGACGTATTTCAAAGGCCGGTCTCTTATCTGCGAACTAAAAGATCAATAAGGTTATATAAGGATAGAAATCTCAAGAAATCGGTCCCTGCGTAAGTCACTAATATAAAATAGAAGGGAGATAATATAAGAATAGGCCTAAGGGAAGACCTAAAAACAAAAGGAGGAAGCACTATAAGCAGGCTCTTTTAAATATAATATTAAAAACAAGTCCTAAGTATAAGGTATATTTAATACTATAGCGATACGCGCTATCTCTATATATAGAAGATGGTCCTTTTATCCTCCCACTGTCTTGCGTCGATTATGTAATATATATAGAGACCTAAGATAGATAGGTCTCGTGACATATATCATATGATCGACGCAGGACGGTGGGAGGATAAAAGGGCCATCTTCTGTATATAGAGACAGCGCGTGTCGCCATAGTACTGAATATACCCTATACTTGGGACTTATTCCTAATATTATATCTAAGAGAGCCCGCTTGTGGTGCTTCCTCCTTTTGTTTTTAGGTCTTCCCTTAGGCCTATTCTTGTGTTGTCTCCCCTCTGTTTTATAATATTCGAGCCGCTTTTAATTAGATACAAATAGACCTTAAATTAGAGGAATATACTACCTTTCGAATAAGGTACAGATCCTATAAATGCAAGATTCTCCTATTTAACCTCTATAATAGACCTAGTACTTACTAGTAGTATATAAATGATATTCTTTTAAATTACTTAAATGATTTTTATATAGCATATTTAAACGATATTTTAATTTACTTTAAGAATATTAAAGAGTATTAAGGTTATATTAAAAAGGTATTAAAACGACTTTTAAAGGCTAGCCTTTAAGCAGATATTAAAAAGTGCGAGTTCTATATTACTTATACTTAATATCTTAAATATATTCTAATAACAACTAGGATCGAACTAGACTTTAAAAAGGTCGAACTATTGCATAATTGAAAGTACTTAAAAACTATTATTAAAGTAAAGTCCTACCTAGGATTTTGCAAGTTCTATTAATAATTCATTTGCAACTTTAGACTAATCGCTAAACCCCTTTCTATTTTAACCTAACTAATAGTACTCTAGAATTAGATAGAAGAGTACCAAATCGCTTTTAAAGAGCTTTGCAAGCAGTTGCTCTTGATTTAGTAGATTTACTATTTTAACCCTAACTTGCTTATAAAGCTGGAAACTAATACTTCTAATAGTATTATTGCTAAAGTACTTTCTTAATAATACTCTAATAAGCAATAGTACTTAATCGGCTTCTATTCGCATATACTCTTTAGATACAAACCTAATTAGGAAATATATAATAAGGAACTCTTTGCTATTATTGAATCCTATTATAAATAGAGACTTAAGCTTATATTACTTAAAGAGCAAGTTGATATTTACTTAGATTACCGCTCCCTTAAGTACTTTATAACTACTAAGGTTCTAACTGCAAAATAGTACTAATAAATGGAATTTTTATCTAATTTCAATTTTCGAATTATATATACTCTTAGCAAAGACAACTAAAAGGCTAATATTCTTAGCTACTAAGAGTAAGATATACTAATTTATAAATAAGCGAAGCTAAATAGCCGATCCTAGGTTCTGATTTCCCTAGCCTAATTAGACCTTTGAATTAATACCGAACTGGCTGACAAATTTCTCGCCGAATCTGCTAAAGGCACCTTAGCCCTAATATCAACTGATACTCCTAATTCGATCCTAAATCGACCTAAGGATTCCTTTAATTTGATTAAAAAGCTTTATTAAGATAATTGTAAATCCTTTTAAGAGATTCGCACCAACCTCTTTAAAAACTACTCTTTAAAAGACAGATTACTTTACTTTAAGGAGCATCTTTACATATACTATAATACTCCCTTATACACTTGTCTAATTTAAGAAGCTTATGATTAACCTTTAAGCGCATACCCTAGTAGCTTAAAGACCTATTAGCTACTTGCTCTTAAGTACTATTAAATTAAGATAGGTTTAGACTGCAAAAGATTTATTACAAACTGCAGACCTTATCAATTCTTATATTTAAAGACAACTAAGCAATAAGGCCTCTTACAGCTCCTTCTTATTCCTAATTATCCTATGTAGCACTTATATATAGATTTTAAGGATTTCCTTCTTAATAAGCACAGTTTTGATCGAATCCTGGTTTTTATAAACCGACTTAGTAAAAGCGCTATTATAATCCCTTATTAAAAAGATATTAACGCTTAAGGAACTGCCCAATTGTTCGTTTAATAGATATATCGATTTGGCCATACTTTAAAGACAATTACCTTCGACTAAGGCCCTTAATTCGTCTCCTTATTTTAAAGAGAGTTCTGCTATATTATTAGTATTAAGATCAAACTCTCTATAGCGTACTATAAGGAGACTAATAGCTAAACAGAGATTATAAATAAGTATATTAATTTAAGGCTATAGCCTTTTATTAATTACTATTAAGATAATTGAAGTAAGCTAATTCTATTAATAGATTATACGCAATCGACTCTCCTTTACACTTCAATTAGTATGACCCTATATTAGCTTAAGTATAGAGTTGCACTTTAAATAAGTTAGGACTAGATCTCTTTAAAACCTTCTAGCCTATAAGAGAGATTGAATTAAGCAAAGGCTAAGCTAGTAGTAAAGAGGATGCACTTAGCCTAGGAAGTAGTAAAAGGCAATATGGAATACACCTAAGAGAAAATGCGTAAGTCTATAAATTAATACTAAAGGGAGATTGATTAGAAACTTAAAGATATAGTCTACCTTTTAATAAAAAATCTTAAGAACTACCGCCTTAGTAGGAAACTGGCTAATTAATAGGAAGGTCCTTTTAAGGTTCTTAAGAAAGTAAGCAATTTATATTAGATTAAGCTACCTATAGGTTCTATAATATATAATATCTTTATACTAGAGCTATTATTCAAAGATCTATAGAACCCTTTACTAGGTTAAGAATAACCCTAGCCTATTATAGAAAAGATCGCCAAGTAAAAAGAGTATAAAGTATTTAAGATACTAAGTATACGCTTATTTTAAGGAAAACTAAAGTACTAAGTTAAATGGACTGGTTATAACCTTAATTTAAGTTAGTATTACGCCTTAAATTTTATAAAGTCCTTATATAGGATTCGCGACTTTTATTAGGCTAATCCTATAAAGCTAGGACTACCTTAAAACCTATAAGCTTAGCTAAAGGCTTAGGAAAGTGGTATAAATAATTATAATCACTTAGAAGATAATAGGCTAAATGCGAAATAGGTTAGTAAACAAATTTAAAAATATAAAAAAAAAAGGAGAAAAATAATAAAAATAGAAAAACAATAATACTAGGCCTACTGCCTCCTTCCCTTATAACTCCTCTAACCCCTCCTCCTCTGCGCTTAGGAAGACAAGCTCTAATTCCGTTCTAAAGCTAGAGCTCGCCTCCTATCTACACCCCCGCTTAGAACAACCCCGACCTCCTCTTACTGCTACTAGCGCCGCCCTATTAGCTACTACGCCTAATACTACCCTTATTATTATAAGCCCTTCTCCTCTTATAAGAGACTCTACTATTATAGCAGTCCGCTCTACTAATATAGCAATAGACCCTAGGAGGCTTAGTATAATTCGGCTGGATTACTTTAACCTTACTAGCTAAGACTTAATAAGGTTACCGCACTCCTATTAGAAAGTCAGCGATCGATTCGATACTAATTCGGATTAAACTTATAACAATTATCGCCTAGACCCCCTTTAGCTAGCTTACTATAGCCTTAGCTATAGAATAGAGCTTTATAAGGCTAGTGCGCTCGAGTTAAGTGCAGCTAGTTAAAGCCTTTGCGCTAGCTATTAGCAAAAGGTTGATAAGGATCCAGGCGCGCTAGACCGCCTCCTAATAGAGCATCTTACAGTTCCTTGCTAAAACCGCTTACGCATTATTATTATCACTACTATCGTCCTCCTCTTACTATTAAGCAGCCTTCCCCTACTACTCCTTAAGGGCCGCAGATAGCGCTGCGAACTCCTCCTTAATATAAGAGGGAAGCTATAAATAAGTATTAGCGCAAATAGAACTAAAGAGTTAATTCGAGGTACTTATAAGAATGTACTCTGCCTTCTACTCCTAATACTAGTAGCACTTTTTACTACATTCAGACTCAAATTCGCACTTATACGCAATATCGCACATAAGGCGCCGCATATACTAGTAATAATAAACGCAGTAGGCCATTGCAAGAGTGCCTAACGGCAAAGGGATCGGCACTACGCATATTAGATGCGATTCGACCTTAAACTAAGGCAAACTTACTTATAGTAGTTAGTAGTAGTAATAGTAATTGTTTCTACTACTATGCATTAGCCTTGCGCTATAATAGTAGGAGTAGAGGACCTATGCGATTATATATAGTTATTATATTAAAAAAGGAAGATCCTATAAAAGGAAAAACAAATTTAAGTATATAATACGACTTGCGCTAAACCAAATATAGAATAGTACTATTTATATAATAATATGCTAAGTATATTACTATAAGAAAATCATCATAACCTACTAACGCTTATAGGCAAGCGTTCTTAAAGGGGGGAGGTAGTATAATAGCTGCACCTCCACTTAATGCAATTACCTAAGAGTATGGCGTTTTAAGGTTTTGCAATCTCGATTCGACGCAAGGTTATTTCGAATCGACCCTAAAGGTGCAAAAGGATATTCTTACATAATATCATATAAACGGACAAAGAGCCTTAAGCTGCTTATATATATAAAGAAGAAGGGTTCTCCCCTAAGGAGGGCTTTCTAACTTCTTCGTTTCCTTTGTATTAGACCTATAGAATACGCCTTTTGCACTACTTCTTGCTCCTATACTTGTTCTTGCACTTCGGCGGTTCTATGTCGTTACACAGATTCCTATGCAGGAGGCAAGCTGCCCTCGTTCCTAGGGTCATCTTACACAGCTGTACCATATGCGATATAAGGGGTTTCATATGTATTTCGGACAGCTATTCAGCCGGAGGACCTTAGAAGGATATCTATATATAGCTAAGAGGGACTATAGGAGGGAGGACATTTATAGGTATAAAGGTACTATCTTAATTATATAAAGATAGATAGATATTATAATAGATTCTTTTTAATAATAAGTACTTAACTATATTTATATGAATATCGATTACTAGTATAGAACTTATACTAATTAGTAGTAGTACCTTTACTATAGATAGCAAGGTTATTAAACTAAAGAATTCTTTCTTAATTTAAGGAGTATTTAATTGTATTTTCAGCTTACTTTAAATACTAACCTAAATGTATAAAGTAATATCAGTTATTATTAAAGGGAAAAAGGCGAAAGGTATATAAATTGAGCTAGAGTTATTACTTTAAAGGTAGATACTATCCTCTTCTACTTATATTCTATTATGTATTATAATTAAGGCAAAACCAGAGTGCAATCGGTATCCTAATTATAATTAGATAATAGTGTAACAATACGCAAAATACAACTATATTAGACTTCTTTTAGACCCTATTAGGACGTAGAGTAATATTCGGATAATATTAGGAAATAACTAAGGGGAGACTATTAATACCGCTTAATCTAAAGCAACCCCAGATACTAAGGGACCTTAAAAGGGATATAAGACCTTAAGAGGATCAACCTAGCGAAAAGGCCCTTAGATTAAAAGATTAATACGCAAAGAACTTTTAAAAGATATTATAAGACGGCAAAAGGAAAGGGCTATACCTTACTAAGGACTTTTAAAAGGAGTTTTAAGATTAGATAGTTAGCGACTTTAAATCGCTAGATAAGGACGTTTAATAATACTTAAAGGACAACCTTTAGTACTATAGAGTATATATTTAGCGTAAGAAGGGCGTTTTAATTAGCTAGGTACTTTTCAATATAGTATATTAAGAAGGAAATGAGTAGCTAAAAGATCAGCTAGAGTTATAGACTTAAGAAGTACTAAACTCAGTTATAGCATAATCTCTAAGATATAGAATAAGGTCTACTTTAGAATTTGCCGAATCTATACAAATAAGCGAGCCACCCGCTTAAAGGGTTACTATAGCTAAATAGGAGGTATTACGCTAAGACTCGCTTTAGTAAAGATACCTTAGATATAATAACATTTTATAAGACAACTTATATAAAGTAGATACTTTAAGATAAATAACCAAATGATATAACCTTAAAAGAATACCTTATTAACCCCAATTAAGACAAATACTAGTCTTATAATACTTAGAGATCCTAAATCCGATACCGATGCCACTGATCCAATTAAGAGATAGATCGTTACTACCCTTTGCTATAAGAAGGGATTTAAGAGCGCTTTTGGACCTTAACTAAAGCGACGCTTAACTATCCTAATATATTATAAAACCTTTGACTTTAGATTAGGCTAAAACCTTTATAAATCTAAGTAAGATATATATTAAAGAGACTTAGTACTTAAGTAAGAAAGATCACCTTAATAAGAAGCTTTATATATTTGCCGATTTATACTAAAGAGCCTTTATAGACTAAAGTATATAGTATTAAACCTTTCTATCTATACTATAAGACTCGGCCTTAATATACTACTATTAGTACTTATAAAATAAGAACTTTAAGTTTGCTAAGCTAGTAGAGGCCATTCGGGCTAATTATAAGACCAAAGAGAGAAGTAGCAGATTCCTAGGGAGGTAGTTTCAGCTGATATTTGACCTATTCTAATAAGAGAACTATTAAAGGGGGAAACCGATCCTAACCTAACTTAAGAACTATGCTAAAAAGCTATAAAACCTATAATTGGGCCTATATACTAGTATAAGAAACAATCGATCGATTAGAGATAGACTTATATAAGGCGTTTCTAAGAATCGGCTATTTTAAATAGTACTTTTTAAGCTATTAGCGATATTCCTAGCTCTATTAAATAGCTTATAGGCTTACGCAGGAATAGTTGCCTAGGATAGACTATTTAAATCCTAGCACCCTAGTTCAGCTACTAATAGACCTTAATATCATTTGACTAAAGAGCAAGGGTAATCTATAGCGCACTTTTCGAATAGAAAGATAAAGTTTACCTAGGGTAATAAGAGAGGAATAACCTTTTAATTAAAACCAGGCTATATAGGGTATATTATATATTAGAAAAAGGACTGCTATAGTAGCAAGCACTTAGAAGAAGAAAGAGCCGCTTAGAAGTCTTGCTATATAATAAGCCGATAAGCTGAAGGGTATAAGCTAATAGATAAAATATATAAGGCATACCTTTTATAAGAAGATAAAGGAATATATTTAAAGGGCAATAGGACTAATAAGGAGGAATAGGAAACGTCTTTAAAAGAAGAGGATTAAGCAATTAGCGACTTTAAGGATAGTAATATCAATTTTATAATAGTATTCCTAGCTTTTAAAAAGGAATATAACTTAAGAACTATGCTTAACTAGCTTAAAAAGCAGAAGGCTAAATACCTCTTGATAATAAGGGTTAATAAACTAATATAAATAGACCTTAAGGTATTTATAACCTAGTAAATAGATTAGTTCTTCTAAGGATTCCTAATTGATATAGGCACCTTAAATAAAAATATAAGAAGAATTAACTAATTTAAAGCTTTGCAAAATATATAAGATGTAGTTCTAGCTCTACTTAGCGCTAAAAAGTATAAAATTACCTTTAAGGCAGGTTTGCAAAATACAATTAGTAAGACAACTATTCAAATACCAGTAGGCCTTATAGAGTTCTTAATTGTAAAGGCAGATATACCGTTTTTAGTCTGCTTATAATAACTTGATAAAATAAGAGCTAAATATAATAATCTGCGCAATTTGCTTATAATCGGTAAAGAGAAATACTTAATCGTTAGAAAACATAAGCACTTATAGCTCCTACTTAATATAATAGAGTAACTTCTAATAACTTTAAAGGGTATAATTAATATATGCCACTTAATAGAAATAAAGATCTAAAGGCTATATAAAAGATTCGGATATCTTTTAATAAAGCGCCTTAAATACCTTTTGAACTAGGCTGGTCATAACGTCGACTCTAGCATTATAGCAAGAGTAAGGGAAATATGCTAATATTATTAACTCTATGCCAACGCTCCTTATAGATTTTAATTCAAGCTATAAGATAATATTAACTTTAATTATACTATATATATTGATATTACTTAGTTTAATAGAAGGAACGCCCTTTATATAGTTGATAAAGCGATAGGATTTAGAGCTATAAGGTTCTTATAAAAGGGAATAGGAGCATATTCGGCCGACGCAGTATTTTAAGCCCTTAAATTAGCTTAGCTAGATATATATATTAGACCTCTTGATTTTATAGTATACGATTATAGCATTAACTTCAACTTAGTAGAGTTTAAAAGCTCTTTAAGATCTATAGGAATAACCCTTAAACTAGTTCCTATAAAGGCGTACCACTCTATCGGTAAGGTCAAATGGTATTATCGCCCTTTAAGATATGCCTTTAAGATAATAATAGCTAAATAGCCCTGATTAAGCGATAATAAGAGGCTATAAATAGCTATTAAAGCAGTTAATAATATAGTAGGGCCTAATAGGATAATTCTCACCTTACTTATTTTTAAGGCATATCTAAGGCTAATTGAATTAGATCTACTAAATCTATTAGTAGAATAAAGGGTAGCAATAATTAAAAAGGCTATAAAGGAAGTTAAGAAGATCTATACTACTTATAAGGTCAATAATGCTTTAGGCATAAGGAATGGCCTTAGAACTACTTATATCTACAATTTAAGGCTAAAAGACCTGGTATTAGTATATTAGGAGAAGGGAGGATAGATAGGCCTATTCGAGTTCCTAGGCTTAGAGAACGAAACCTATATAATTAATATCAGCGGTAGAATAAAGCACTTTAGGTCGATAAGCGTACGCTTATTTAAAATCGATAATAAAGAAAACTACTTAAAGGAAACTAGAAGAATTAAACCTAAGGATCGAACGACTATTAAAAGGGAGTAGAACGCAACTAACGTCGATAAAGAAGTAAAGCTATCTTACTTAATTAAGCTGCAACTTAATAGCCGTAAGCAATCGCTAAGAGTAGAGGTTCCCTTTATTAAGCCTATTTTCGGCCTTCTTATAATTAATAATAATTATAATACTAAGATATGGATATCCTTTAAAGCAGACGATAAGCTATATATGGCTAAATCAGAGGTATTTCTGATAGAGAAGGAGAATAAGGACTAGGAACTGTCGCGGAAGCTATAGGCAGAAGGTAAGATTACTACTCTTAGGCGCCCTTTTTAGCAATCTCGCCTAAAGGAGTACTAAGGGCTAATAAATAGGAAGGTATTTATACTAATAAATAAAAATGACCCTATTATAAAAGGCAAGAGGATCTTCAAATCGAGAATAGTTGATAAGATAAAGGGAAAGGAGATAGATCACCTATTTGAGAAATCACACTTAATTGTATAGGCCTAGAACGATACTAGTAAGAAGGAGGAAGGTATAATCACTTAATTCCTAATTATTTAATAAGTAAGCTAACGCCTTTTAGTATCATTTTCAGTATTAATCTAGGAACACTTTAAAGAATAGGGTAAGAAGGGCATTCTTAGCCTATAGGATATTATATAAGCGTATACCTAGGCAGCTTTAAAGCTATTATACGATATATTTATATTTCCCTTATAAGATATTGCTAAGCTATTCTCTATAGGTACGGTCTTTAAAGTGGTACTGCCGCTTTATAGCATTCCCGAATTAGGAAATCATTAATTTAATACCTATTATAAGCACTATCGTAGCAATCTTAGTATAGCTAACTCAACTTATGACCTTTATCTATTATTAACCTTAAGTACTTCTCCCTTTTTTAGCATAGTAGGAAAACAAATGGATAACACTTTAATACTTAGAGAAGCAGACTTCTTAAAAAAGGAAGAGGATAAGATTAAAAGGGTAGGATTCCTTATAAAGCTAATATAATACCTATTAAGTATTGAATCACTAGCTTTCAATAGGTATATTATTTCTTAAGAAGGGGATATAGTATATATGCGATAAAAGGGCTAAGGCTAAAGGCTGGAACTAATCGATACTTCTTAAGAGGGCTATAAGTAATAATACCTAGAGCAAAGAGCAAAGGGAGCTTATTTAGCTACGATCTGTCAGCTAAAAGCTTCCTTTGATTTGTCAGCTGCAGCCTAATACTAGGATCTAATAGTTTAAAATGCAGAGAATCTAAATAAGCGACTTAAATAGATCTGAAATAACCCCGAAAGAGGCCTAACCTACCTTACTATTAATTTATAAAATGCTAAGCTATTCGCATTTATCGATAGATCTTTTGCTAATAATAAGGATTTAAGCTTGCAGATCGGCTATATTATTATATTAGCTATAGAAAAGGAAGGAGAATCGCAGTTCACTTTAAAAGGCAATATTCTATACTATAGCTTAACGAAGTGTAAGAGAGTGATAAGAGCTATACTAGCCTCCGAACTATACGCCATAGTAGCAGGTATTGATATACTAGTTTCTATAGCTATAACAATCGATATAGTAACAGCTAAGCTGAGTCTACCTCGCCTCCTTACTATTGTATATATAGATTCCCTTTCCTTATATAAGTGTATTATCAAATTGGGCACTATAAAGGAGAAGCGATTAATAATCGATATAATAGCTATTCGACAATTGTATAAGAATAGGGAGCTTATAGAAATACATTGGATCGATAGCGCTAGCAACTCTGCTAATGTTATAATAAAAGCCAATCCAAATCAGGCCCTTTAATAACTGGTAGATACTAATTTGATAACTATTAAGAAGGAGGGATAGGTATAAAGGCCTATTAGGGTATAACTAGACTTGAAAAGGTCTTAGATTAATAATATCTAATATTTTTAATTGCAAGCTATTAGCAATTTTTTTTATTTTTTTATTTTACTATAAGATATATTCCTATACTTGCTATTACTACCTTCTTTTTTTATCTTTTCTTACTATATTCCTACACTTGCTATTACTACCTTTTTTTTATCTTTTCTTACTTACCTACGCGTATTTGCATTTTTTATTACTTAAGTAGTACTTAAAAAGGAGGTTATGGTAAAGCAGCGATTATTATATTGCTAAAGATAATAATCTATTAATAATTCTATCCTTAATAAGCACCTATCCTAAGTACTAGGATTTTTAAGGCGTAGATCCCTAGCCCCTTAAGTCTTAGAGGCCTTACTACTCAAAATAGCGACTAAGTTGGCCCGCTCCTCTTAAGCTTGCACTTAAGCAAGAGCGGCCGCGATCTCCTTTAGATTCGGTTTATCTAAATCATTAAGATCCAGATCCTCGCCCTTTAAAGAGCCCTTAGAAAGGACCTATCTGCCTTTGCCCTTTTAGTAGCAGATATTATTAAAGGGAGCTTAAGAGCGGCCCTTAGCTAAGCTAAATAGCCCCTTTATACGCTAGAAGGAGCCGAGCACCTTAGCGCCTTAAGTTTCAAAACGCCTAAAGGTAGCATTGCTGCCTTAGATAGCGTATAATAAATCCTGCGAATAGTCAATTATTAATATTAGATAGATTCAAAGGCACTTATAGCTTATTAAGTATTCGCAAGGTCGATACTATAGTAGAGGGCATAAGCTTTATTTAGCTAGGCTAGTTGAAGAGCATTTTAAGTCTTTAGGACTATAGAGATTTATATCTAAGTCTCTTTAGATAGGATTCGGGCCGCCTCTTAGATCGCTTTAATATTGCTACTAACTGTTGAGATGGGTGATATAGCCATCACTCCGATGTATTGTCATGTGACCCTACTGCTTAGTCAGTAGGATGTTGATACGTATATAGCTATAGGGAAGAAAGGGGTAACCTTCCTTCCTTAACTCTTACTAATATATCGACTATCGACCTTTAGAAGCCTCCTTTACCTACTGCGCCGACTCACTTAAGCTTAATAGGTTATAAGCCTCGGCTAGACCGATAATAGATTATTAACTTCCCTTAGAAAGCACTTGCGCTATAACTATTAATAGGAAGTTAAACGAGACTTATAGTAAGAGGCGAGCAATCGGCGAATAGGAGGTATAATTCCTTATTTAGCTAACCTATATTATAAGAGGTGTGATTCCTTGCTCTATAACCCTTTAGTACTGCAAGAGGTATGATTCTTTGCTTTACTATGTTTCATAAGAGGTGTGATTCCCTGCGTTATAACCTAAAAACCCTTTTCGATAAGAGGACTTCCTCCTTATTTAATACTTCTATAATACCTACTATTTAATCATTTCGACTTTTCGATAGGAGGAGTGCCTTTAACTATTTAATTTATTTGATTTTAAATGCAATTCTATTTAAAATGGCAATAGCTTCCGATTCCGATCGAAACACTAGACCTAAAGACCTTTAACTCTTTTGAAAGAATTAGTAATAATAGTTCGACAATTTAAAGCTTTACTTTAAAAGCAAAGGTATTAAAATAGCGATTCAAAAGACACTTATTAAATATATAAGAATAGCCTCTTATACTCCTTCTATTAATTCGTCTACTTCTACTTTAATAGCTAATACAACTGCTAAGGATTTGCCTAATATATTAAATAAGCTTAGCTTAAGAGCTTTAATAGATAATAACTGAGAATCTTAAAGGTAGATTTTAAATATAGAAAAGGAGAAAGAGTATAGGCTAGCCTTAGCTAAATGCAAGCTTAAGATTAATAGAGGTTTAAGTGATAAAGATCGAGATTTTATTCGAGTTTATAATAATATAAAGATAAGATAGGATACTTTAAAGGCAAAATACTCTTAGACAATTGCCTTTAATACCTAGCATCTACTATAGTAGATCACTTTATTTTAATATAAAAAAGACAAAGATAGCAAGGATATAAATATAAATATAAACTCTACCTAATCTATACTACGTAAAGTAAGGAGGAGAGTAAGAGCCGCAGATCCTAAGATAGCTATAACTTTTAAGGAAACTCAGCTTTTTAGTTTCCTATTTAATAGCCTCCCTTTTAAGTTTGCTATTATAAAATAATCTCTTCTTATCTAACCTAACCTTAAGATTTATAAGAAGATCGACCTCCTTCGAACTATTAAGCAAGACCTTAAAAGACGCTTTAAATTAACAAATGCTGCATTATAAGGTAATAATAAGCTTAAGAAGAGGAAGGAGCGCGGGATAAGCCCTTAAGCTTATTAGGGATGCTACTTCTATAACAGTACTTATAATATTACTAATTATGAAATTAAAAGGCAACTGATTAATATAATCGCTAACTTTAATATTAAGAAGTAATTAAAGTAGAAGTTAAGAAGCAAACTACCCTTATCCTACTAAAGGCTGCAACTACTAAAGAAAGGCAAAGGAAAAGGCTATTTAGCCAGAACTTTAGCAAATACCTTTAATAATAATAGTAGGTTATTTGAACTTAAATCCACTTCCGACAATTTAGATGATAATTATAATAAAGATGCCTACGTTTTAAAAGCCAATCTCTATAAGATCTTTGAATCCGACTAATATAGTAATACTAATTGTATAGCATATATAACTGATAAACCCTACCTATTTAAAGGCTCGCTTATTAAAATAAAAAGGCGCTTTATTAAAGTTGGTAGTAGAAGGTTATATATAGACTCAATAGGTATAATAAAGATAAATATCGCTAGCATTTCTTTCCTTTTATAAAATGTTCTCTTTATACTTAATTTAAGTATTAATCTTTTATCTAGCTATAAGATTTATATAAAGTTGAATTATATAGGAGTTTTCAATAATTAATTTATATAATTTATAAATAATAATTATAAAGTGATCTTTAAAGCTAAAATCAAAGATAGACTTTATATAGTTTTAAAAGTGATATTATAGAAATTAACTCCTAGGCCGGACTTATAAGTAGATTCCTTTAAGGAAAGTGTACTCTTTGCCTTAATATAATTAAGTAAGGATAAGGAGAATAGATAGACTTTTAAGCTAGGATTGCAAGTAAAATTCGCGAAAATAACTCCTAAGCCAAGACTATAAGTAAATTGCAAAGTGTCCTCAAAGGTGACTCTTAAGCTAAGATCATAAGTGAATTTAATAAAAATAACTCCTAAGCTAGGACCGCAAGTAGATTTTGCAAATTCGCTAATAACGACTCTTAGGCTAGGATCGCAAGTGAAATTTGCAGAAACGACTCTTAAGCTAGGACTGCAAGTAGATCTTGCCATTTTTAAAAAATCGACTCCTAAGCTAAGACCGCGAGTAGATCTTGCGGTTTTATTAAAAACGACTCCTAAGCTAAGCTTACAACTAGAAAATGGCAAAACCTTAAACTACTATTACTAGTCCTTTTTAGCTGCTAATAATAAAGCATTAACTAATAATAGGCTACTAAAGCTATTAGAAGCCAAAAGCCTATTAAGGTATTAACTAATATATAAAAGATTTATATATCTAAGGCTAGAGAAATTAAAGGGCCTATATAAGGTTTTGACTTTAAAATAGAAGATCTAAGTACTAAAGGATCGCTTAGTATACTGAATTTGCAAGCTGATAAAACTTCGAAATCGGATGCGAACTAAGCTTAATCTATAAAAAGATTCGATACTAGCACTAATATCTATTAATACTATTAGACTATTTACAACCTTAATCAAAGGAAATAATTAGTTTTCTTAAATAGTAGATAATTCCACTTAGTAGATATAGACCATTTACGCTAGGACTAAATCTAAGCTTATAAAAAAGCTGGAAACTTGGAAAGTAATAAAGGAACGCTAGACCTAGTTAAAGCTAATAGCTATTAGGTCTGATAACGCATTAGAGATTAAGGCAAAGCTTGATAAATAGGCAAAATAAGGAGTTCGTTACGAACCAACCGTGATATACGAAGGTTCCTACCAGAATGGCATTACTGAAGCGACTATGAAGGAACGGATTTTTCTCTCCCGACCTGACGGTGTTCCTATACGCGCTGGCCACTCTTTTTATATACTCTGCAGTATCTATAGGCTCAAACAATCAGCCTGTGATTAGAACCTCTTATGCAGCTTTGCTTTAATAGAAATAGGATTCGTTTAAAGCCTAGCTAACCCTTATCTATTTACCTATACTAAGCGTAGAATCAAGTTGCTATTATATATTAATAATATTACTATAGCTATAAAGACAACTACTTAATTAGATTGGTTCTTTATAATAATTCGGAAACGTTTTAATACTAAGGATCTAAAGGGAATTTATAAGATCCTCGGCATCTGCGTTATAAGGAACCGCTCTACTTAAGAACTCTAGTTAGATTAAGAGCAGTATATCGAGAAGATCCTAGACCGAATAGGACTCTCTACTTATATTTCCAACTTTAAGCTAAAGCGTACTCCAATCGAAGGAAAATACAATAAGTTAAAGCCTACTAATGAAAATAAGCAAAGAGAAGATCTAAAGAAGTACTAATAGGACATTAGAGCAATTATATATACTATAGTATATATAAGACTAGATATCGCCTTTATTATTAAGCAACTTAGTCAGAACTTAAAAGATCTGACGATTTGATATAAGAATGTAGTCAAGCGACTTAGAAGGTACCTTCGATCGATAATCATATAAAAGGTGAGATATAGACTAATAAAATATATAAGCGCAAAGCTTAAAGTATATACCAATTCCGATTAGGCAAATATAAAAGGTCGGAAAAGTATATCTAAAAGCGTAGTAGTACTATATAGCAGACCTATATTATAAGAAAGTAGGAAGTAGAAATCAGTAGCTACTGCAAGCACTAAGGCCGAATATATATTAATATCGTTAAATTGCAAGTAAGGATTATAGATCGCCTAAGTTCTAAAAGATATAGGTTTCGCTAAGTATATTAGATAAAATAGGAACTATATTAATCTTTAAGCAGATAATATAAAAGCGATTGCACTTATAAAGAATCCACACTTGCATAAGCGATCGAAATATATCGATATCGCCTACTACTTTATTTACAACCTTATTATAAAGAACAAGTTATCGATTACCTATATCCTAACCGATCGAATAATAGCAGATGGATTTACAAAGCCACTAGAGACGGTTGCAAAGTTCGAAGCATTTAAAGATATACTAAGGTTATAGAAGATAGTAAGGGCTTAATAAGCTTAAGGACGACTCCTAGGCCCGCCCTACGAGTCAAGTTATATAGTCTTATAAAGGAACGCTTTTGGAAATTTGACTCCTAGTCCTACCCTATAAGTAGGATTGGTGATTTTAATAAAGGTTACTATTAATTAATTGTTTTTAATTTAGAAAGATACCTAAGAGTTGGATTAGCGCAAAAGGATAATTATTATTTTCCCAACTATAGGTCAATCGGAGTAAGGTTTAAGTAAGGGTATTAAGATAGGTAATATAGCTATCACTCTAATATATTATCATATGACCCTACTACTTAGTCAGTAGGATATTGATACGTATATAGCTATAGGGAAGAAAGGGGTAACCTTCCTTCCCTAACTCTTACTAATATATCAACCATCGACCTCTAGAAGCCTCCTTTACCTACTGCGCCGACTCACTTAAGCTCAATACTAACCTAAGTATCTTAAAGGATAATATACTTATCCTAAGCTTAGATAGGTATTTAGAACGGATATCTATTAAAGGTTATTAAAGCAAGAGGATATTAGAGGGCACTTACTAGGATATACTTTACCTACTACGCAATATAGTAGTTATACTTCTTAAAAGTAAGAGTATTAAAGGCGTATATATAGCTAGTATTATTCTTACTAGCCTCCTTTCTCAATATTATATACGTATAACGTACGCATAGCACTTGAAAGGCCTTAGGCAGATCTTCTAAGTTGCATTCAAGCACTATCTAAGTTAGCGATATATATATTAAAGGGGGTCGGCTAACTATTAGGGCACTTACTAATAATAATAATATTAGTAATAAGATAATATAGGATAAGATCTACTAAAGGGTTAATTAACTTAAAAGTAAGAAGGGGAATCGACCTACTTATAAGAAGTAGGAGTTAAAGTTAAAAGATTAAGGGAGGAGGGAAGCTTGATATATATACCTTTTTAAAGGCCCTTCTTTTCCCTTTTATAGATTATTATAATTTATAGCTATAGTAGATTATAACTTTAGATAACTTTTTAATAAAGAGTCTCGAACCTACTAGAACGCAACCGGACTATAATCGCACTACTATAAGGCTCGAATAAAGACTTTAAATTGCTTCTATCACTTAAATACCTTTCCTTTCCCTCTTTACTATTTGACCTTATTTTTACTATTCTACTTCTTATATACTGTCTTTATCACTTATTACACTTATTTTTACTATTAAGCTATTTATCTTTACTATTTTATTCTTTATTACTATTTGATTATTTGCTACCAATCTGCCTTTATTATATACCTATTCTATATACTTCCTTATGCGAGTTGAAAAGGTCTTTTTAAAAGAAAGTACTACTAGTATTAGTACGCAGATTCCTATATAGGAGGCAAGCTGCCCTTATTCCTAGGGTCATCTTATATAGCTATACCATATGCGATATAAGGGATTTTATATATATTTCAGACGGCTATTCAGCTAAAGGACCTTAGAAGGATATCTATATACAGCTAAGAGGGACTATAAGAAGGAGGACATTTATAGGTATAAAGGTACTATCTCAATTATATAGAGATAGACAGATATTATAATAGATTCTTTTTAATAATAAGTACTCAACTATATTTATATGAATATCGATTACCGGTATAGAACCTACATTAGGAGATTAGGAATTTAGAATCTCAAAGTTACTAAAGAATTATACAAAAGGACTACTCAAAGCCTCTGCTAATATTATTAAAATGGGTTTTTACCTATAAGGTTAATAGCTTTAGCAAGCTTCTAAAGTGCTAATTATAGCTAGTTATATAAAGGGATCTTTAAGATAAAGCTTCAATTTTCTTAACTTATATAGCTATACTTATAGTAAGGTCTTTTAAAGTACTAATAGCGCTTGCTGCGTACTTTAATATAGAAGTAAGCAGTTCGATATCATTAATGCGTTTATTAACGCTCTTAAAGACCTAAGGAGTGCTTTAATCATATACTTCCTATTAAATGGATTCAAGCGCCTTAGTATAATAGTAGAACTGGACCGCGCGCTTTATAAGCTAAAAGACTCTCTAGCACTATAGTATAGGAACTTCGCAAGAATACTTAAGGGCCTTTAACTTAAGCTACTAAGTAAGGAGCCTTATATTTTTATAATAAAGGATTATATAATCTTTATAGTATTTTATATCAATAATATTCAAGTGTTATATAAGGCCTTTAACCTAGATTAAGCGACTTATTTAATTAAAGACCTAAAGAGGGCATATAAGCTTACTATTATAAAAGATATCTCCTAGTTCCTTAAAGTAAGGATTATTTAAAATAAGAAGGTAAAGAGGATCTCTTTAATTTATAATACTTATATTAAGAAGATCGCTTAAAAGTTTGGAACTAATATAAAGAGAATGCCTAATACTCTATTGCTAAAGAAGGAGTTTATTAAAAACTTAAGGTAAGCTTTCTTAAAAAAGGTAAAGGAGTATTAAAAGAAAATAAGCTCTATTTTCTATATAGTGATTATAATACGCCTAAATATTATATTCGCAGCCTTTTAACTATCTTTCTTCTTAACTAATCCAAGCTCTAAGCACCTCTTAGCTATAGACTAGACGCTTTAATACTTATATAGTATACGCTTTTTAAGAATTGCTTATAGCTTTAAGGCTAAGGAATACTAATTGATCGCTTTTTTAAATACTTCTTTTAAAGATAACTAAGAGACTTGCAAATCCTTTTAAAGATATATCTTCTTCTTATTTAAAGGACTGATTATTTAAAAAGCGAATCGCTAAGCGACTATTACGCTTTCTTTTACTAAAGTAGAACTCTATAGTATAGTTTCTACTATAAAGGAGATAATAGCTATAAAACGCCTCTTTAAGAAGATTCGCATAGACTCCCTCTTTAAATAGAATATATATTATAATAATTAATAGACAATTCGGCTAATTATTATAAAGAATAAGAAGATTAAGATAAGCCTTTAATATATCGAAATTAATAATATATAAATCTGCTAAAAGTACTAAAAAGGAAGCTTTTAAATAATCTACCTTCTTATTAGGAAGATATATGCAAATAGGCTTATTAAGAACCTAAACCGCTAGAAGTTTAAAAGCTTCATTCGTTTATTAAACCTTTAGAGCTTTTAAATAATCGTTTAGTAATTCGCACTTACTAGCAAGTAGTTACTTATTACTAAAAGACTTATACTTATAAGCTCTTACTCTTTTATAATTACGTTTATTTATTTTCTTTTATAAAGCATATTATAAAAGCTTCTCCTTTTTTAAAAATACAAAATAGGTAATGTTCTTAAGCTACTATTATAAGGCGCAACCCTCTTTTAGATTCTTTTAGCTAAGGCTAAAAGCTAAGACGCTATAGCTATAAGCTTTATATAGATCTCCTTTTAAGAGAGGCCTACTAGCACTCCCTTAGCCAAAGGCCTGCTAGCAAATATACTAGTAATAGCAGGGGCGATAGTAAAGGGTGCAGCGATAAGGGCGGCAAGGGCAAGGGCGGTAGGGGTAAGGATAGGTGCGGCGATAGCAAAGGCTAAGGAAACGAATAAGGAGACTATAGCAGTAGCTGCGATAGTAGAGGCAAAGGGGATAGGAGCGGCAGTAGCGATAGCAAGGGCAAATAGGTCTAAGCTAAAGGGGCTGGGAGCAAACGGGAATAGTATACTAAGAGCAAGGGAGGCAGTAGTACTACTACTCGTAGGAGTAGTAAGCCCTTTTAATACTAAAGTCCAATTGCTCCTATCTTTTAAAATTAGTTTAAAACTTAATAAGACTTAATAAAACGTACTATAGAAGCTTTAAAGCGTACCTTTTACTATATTAAGTAGTAGCGCTACCTTCTCCTTAAAGGCACCGCAGGCATAGGCCGATATAATAGCCTCTTAAGAGGCAAGAAGAGGTCTGCTAGCCTATTAGCAGCTATTACTTAATATTATATAATAAATGTAATATATATTAAAGGTACTATTAAAGTACTAATAATCGAGATTACTAATACTCTTATATATAATATAATATATATATGCGTTATCGCGCTTTATTATAGGCTTAGGTATACGACGCGTAGTAGGGGCGGGGCTCTTTAGCAGCGGCAGCAGTAGTAGCAGCAGCAGCAGCAGGAGCAATAGCAGCGGCGGCTTATTACTTAGTAGGCGCTAGGATAAGCGCGCTAAGGTAGCAGCTCCTAAGGGAGCGCTAGCGACTTAGCGCAAAGTTAGTATAATATAAGGTATAAGGACTTTAAAGGTCTTACTTTATAAGGGCGGCTAAGGCTATAATAAGTAGAAGTTCCTTTTATATTTAAAAATTATTAATATAAAGATAATATTTATAAATAATAAAGGAAGGTTATTTTTAAAAGAAAGGAAGGAGAACCTTTATAATAGAAATACTCTATAGAAAGCCTAATAGAGTATTAGTATAAAATCGCGAAGATTCCTAAGCGCACTTATTACTTATAGCAACCCTTCTTATTCTAAAAGGAACGACCTTTGGAAAGGCAATATATAAGATAGAGCCTCTTTTCTTTATAACTGCTATTCTTTCCTTTATTTTATCTATATAGCTAAGCGATTCTAAGAGCATCGCCTAATTAAGGGGTATATTATATAGAATAGGCGGAGTCTCTACTTATTCTAAAGACCCTTTATATAATTCTGCTAAGTCATAGACTCTCCCTTTTCTTTCCGAAGTCTCCTTACCATATATATATTAGAAAACAATATAATCAATTATCTTCTCCTACTTCTGCAAGCCTCTTAAGCGACCTAATAAAGGCCCTCCAGCCGACCGCACCACAGCTAGTTAAGGCGTATTTCAGCCTATTATACTCCTCTGGGTTCTAGAAGTGATTTTTAACCTAGGGGCAAGGGCACTTTTTAACGCTCCCCTTAAGAGTCTTCTTCGCCTTGCCTTTACTTAATGCTCCTAGATTAGTATAATCGCCTACTCCTTTAAGCAAGGCGTATACTCTAAGGGTTGCCTTTAATAAGGAGCTTGCAAGGCTTTGCTCTATTAAGCTTAAGAACCAATTGATATAGTAGACTATATCTTTTCTATACTTTAGACTTAGCTTATTATTTCTAATAAGCTTTGCCTAGGTCTACTAGGATTAAATAAGAGCCTAGTAGTAAACTAACTATAGAAACTTCATAATCGCAAGGGAGCCTTAAACCTCTAGGATTCTATACGTTTGTACTTCCTAGTAGATCTTCCTAAAGCTAGTAAGCCAGGTCTTCGGTTCTACTTTGCTACTCCTTATTTCAAAGAGCTTATTATTATAGTCTTCCCGAATTAATTCTATTATACTAACCTTAAAGGGGGCTAGTTCCTTGCGCAAGTGCTCTACGATCTATTGAATTAATAGTTTCCCCGCTTCCTTATAGTCATATTATACTACTTAAAGTAGCATAGGGTGTACTATCTTAGTAATCCAACGGTATAACTAAGTATAGGAGCTCCTATTCCTTTTCTACGCTTCTATTATAAGATTATATTGCGTTACTGCCATTTTATACTCTAGCTTTACATCTTTAGCTATTGTCTTTATAAGTAGTACTAAAGCTGGCGTTTATTAATTAGTAGCTTCCTACTATTAGTATAACTCGCAGTAGCTTTGCAATATTCTCTAGTCCTATCCTTCTACTATTTTTTCAAGCTACGGCGGTTCTATTTCTAGATCTAGCAGATATAGAGCTTTATTCTTATAAAGCGGAGCTTGATTTCCCATTTCTATAGCATATAGTTCAGGGTTATTAACCTATCTTAGCTTTTCTATATACTTCTAGAGCTATAGAAATTCGGCCTAAAACTCTAGCTTAGCGTACTAAATGCGCTATAACTTCCTATCCTAAAGCATAACTCTATTAGAGCTAAGCTCCTAAGCTTCTTTTTGCTAGTATTCGCTTATATTAACTGGAATAGTAGGGAGTATAGGTTCTATTGATTAGCTAGGAGTATTAGAACGTCGAGTCAGGTCGTATAATGCGTATAGGCGAGGGAGAATAGATGAAAATAGTAGTAAAACCTCTTTAAAAAGCCTTTAAACACAATGGATTTTTAATCGTTTGCTCCTAAGAGTCGCGAATAGTGCTAATAACTATAGTACTATATTTAAAGGTGGATTCCTAATAGTAGCAGAAGCTTATAAAATTCTACTCTAACTATATATCTGAGCTCCCTTTATAGAAGTGCTCCGTGGCCACTTTAGGGGTATATTACATAAGCCAGTCCTCAGAGGCCTCAGCGCCTGAGGCTCCTCATGGCGCAATAAGCTTTGAATTGCAAGTTGTAAAAGATTGGCGGTGAAACCTTCGTTGGGAAATAGGATGTTTACTCGGCAGAGTGGGCAGAACTGGTGCATCACGCCCAGTCAAGTCATGAGCTTCGGTTGATGATTGAAGCTGTACCCCATGTGTAGATTGTGCTGTGTTCGTTGCGTACATATAATTCTTGGCCGGGTTTGCATAAGAGCCCGACTCACGTCCATTTATCTTTTCGAAGACGAGACGGGCAGACTTTTCCCATAGGATAAAACTCAAGCTACATGTAAGAATGTATGCTTTAATGTCAGCAATTCGATTTGAGATTCTCCCTTCCAAGTTACCCTCATGAGAGCCATACGAATTACGAGTCGCTGTCCTTGTGCCAGATCCGACAAGTATCGCAAAGTACGTGATTTACATCTACTCGGCTGCTGGATCCGACTATACCACACCAATACAATATAAAGGCTTGGGTTACTGATACGGTCACAGATTACTGGCCGTTCCATATACACTCACCGACTCTCCTAGTTACGAAGTATCATACTGGCAGTATAGACGCATGCTAAACCAAGCCCCGTAAGTGATCTAATGACTCTTGGTATGATAGCGTCCCTTGTCAGAATACGGGTGATCTACCACAGTCAGCGCTTACTGCTACAAGCCGAACGGCTATTTCCCACAAGAGAATCGTCTTTGCATTCGAGCATGATATAGTAGTAATGAGAACTCTGCAATATGAAAGCCGCTAAGTCTTCTCCATTAGCAAGGACTAGTCATAGATATGTCTAAAGATTAGCTCAAATTTGAAGTTGTTAATTTATGAGAAGCCAAGAAATAGTCATTTCAAAACACGGATTTGACCAGTGATACATGCAGATGCCGATTTCAGCGCTTAGTTGTTTGGATGCGCATGTATAGAGATATTGATTTATATTATAGGTAAGATCTAAATGTAATATACATATCAGTAAAAGTAGTACAAGTTTCAGAAAGAGAATAATTTTCCTTGGCTGCTCACTCGCGGGAGAAAGTATCAAACGTCTTCTTTTACAGTGAACAGGACAATGGGCTAATACGAGTTGGCTAATACTGCATGCAAATCGCAGCCTTTCTGGGCAACGCGAGGCTTAGACACGTATGAACGGTTTGGTAGTACGCCGTGACTATTCTGAGCGACAGCACTTGGCAATGGATAGGAAGGATCTGCAGTCTTCTTCTAAAGGCTATGAACATCTCGCTCTCCTGTTGATATTCTTTCCACGACTACACAGTCCATTTTCAAGGCAGCTCTGAGAGTTGAACCGGCTCAAAAGAGCAGGCGTTATCCATCATAAAGACCAAGGCCGGCACAGACACCATCGCATCAGCAGCCCGAGGCTCCAAGCAGTTGCTAAAGATGTCAGACGTTCAAGAGCTGAAACATTATCATGACATTGCTTTACAACGCGCTGAAACCCGGAGAACGGGCGATTATTTCTGAGATTCTTATCCCGGCTGAAGTTTGCGGGTGTGAAAGGCTTTGAATGAGGGGAAGATGGAGCGTATTATCTGGTAGAGGTTCTCTAGTACACATAAGGATGTGATGGGAATGAAGAAGAAAACCGAGGCACCTGGAACATTGCATCACCCTCCGTCCAAGTCTGAATCGCATGACAAAAAAACACCGCTACTATCCTCGTAACCATGGAGAAGAGCGAGAATCAGGTGTCAAAATATGAGCTTCATTGACCTCGGATCCTCAGAACCCTGCGATAAAAAGTAAATCTCTGCTTTTTGGCATGGCAAGACTGAGGTGGTGTCTTGAGAACAATTCTAAAGTGATAAGAGCGCAACAATGTGCCGGACCACAAAAGCTCACCTGACTGCAACGCGAGGAAGTTTCGAGGGGATCGATCTTGGCAATTTTCTGTACACAAAGCCCACATACGGACTATGATGTTTGGCAATCTAGAACCTCGAGATGTCCCTGCCAAAAATCCAGTTGATCATCCTACAACCTGTCAGTGCTCGATAACTCCTCAGCGAAAGATGAAGACGGTACCAGTATATAGGAATCAACAACTTGTTCCTCCAACTCACAGTTTGCGTCAAGTACGCACCTCTCCATATCACCCATGCCATTCTCCTGGAAAAAAAATCAGCAGACTTCTCCCAACTTTTGCCTCGAAGTGCAGAAGCGAACCCCTTGATGCCCTTCCCATCATCAGCCTGCATGACTGCTTTCCAGTTTCCCAGATACGTCATGACGCCCAAGTTTTTGAAGTTGAAGCCCTCCTTATCCGCCACATCTCCCTTGTTCAATCGCTTCCCTAGCCATTTGGCCTCCTGGTTAGCAACTTGTGCTGTAGCGGGCAACTGGGCCTTTTCCATAACCGAGACATCGCCGATAGCAAAGACATCTTGCATCGTTGCTTCGGAAAGGTGTTCTGAGGCGGGTGATCCAATCCTAGGGATGAGCTTGACGCGAAAACGGTCGTCGACAAGGAGACCGCTGGTACGAGGGTGGCGTTTCAGAGACCACTTCGTAGAGGATGGAGATGCAACATTGGCTGACAGGAGGATTGCAGATGTCGTGGGGTAGGTGTGCGCATCGCCCAGTGCGGATTGCACGAATGGATTCATCATGAGCCCTGTAGACCAAACACACATGCCCACGCCGACTTCCCCGTCTTCCTTCGTCTTTAAAGTGAAGCACCCGCTATCTTCATTAGGGTCTACGGAGCCGGGCAGGCCGGGATGTAGAGATTCTATGTGGTGTTCGGTTTTGATCTGGATGCCATCGCGTCGGAACAGATCGATGGCATATTTGGCGAGGGTAGCGTCGAACATGGGGAGGATCTTGGTGGCAACATCGTAGATGCATATTTTTATACGGGGGATTAGTTGTGGGTAGAGTCTTTGGAGATCCTCATGACAGAGATCAAAAAGCTCGGCTGCGAACTCTACCCCGGTTGCTGTAGGATATCAGCATATGGATCAGGATCATCACAGGCAATCAAGCTTACGGCCCCCCCCTACGACGGCAAAATTTAGGAGTTGATCGCGGAGCTTCTCGGATGTTGTCGGGCAGGATGCTGTTTCGAAGCCTAAGAAGTGTCAGTAGGTAGGTAGTTTTTCTGGCGTCCTGGAGTCACTCACATTCGAGAATCCGCTTCCGAATCTTCCTTGCATCACCAACATCTTTCAGGAAGAAGGCATTCTCCCTCACACCGGCAGTGTTGAAAGTCTGACTGTAACATCCCACGGCAATGACTAGCTTATCGTAATTCAACTCGAAGATCTTGCCCTTTCGCTTCCCTCGGAACGACTGGTCCGCCTCGGTGATACTTGACGCCTCAAAAGCCTTACCAGAAACATGCAACGGCCTCCTAACACTCAACTCTTCAACAGCGATTTTCTTCCGGCTGAAATCGACATCATCTGCCCAGCCTTGAAAGAACTCGACACCCTTGCCACGTTCCCGGACAGACTCGAGAGTATTTCTAAACTCTAGAGTACCAACAGCTGTGGATGCTAGCAGAGGCGTGAAGACGAAGTAGGATCTGGGTGATACGACGACAGTTTGGAATTTCTTCTTGTCTAGTTCTCGTGATAGGACGAAGCCGGACCAGCTGCTTGGTTTGAGAAGTAGCTACTGATGTTGGAGCAAAAGACCTACCCCGATCCCAGGATGACTAGTCGCTCTCGATCTATGAGCTGTCAGGACGTGTCGTGGGTGAGAAAAAGCAAAGAAACCTGCCTCCTTTTGAAGCATCAAGTTGTTTTGTTGAGACGTATCTTTTGATGAGCCCTATCGACTCCGGGCTCGCTCGAAAGGCACGGGATATCCCTGCAGACCTATAGATGGTTGAGTTCATGACTTATCTAGAGCTTCCCGGAATCAAGTAGGAAGGAAACGAACTTTTTTACTATGGAAAGAAAACCCAACTTTCAGTGGAAGTCTGCAGAGATATAAGATCCGATTCCTCCCGAACCGCTCCCCGGGGAAAAGGCTGGACCTGGCTCTGGTGATTAGACAAGCTGACAACCTACCCGAGGTGTAATGGCATTCGAGGCATGTGAAGCTATCCTGAATATCCTGTCATGGGGAAATGTCACCAATGGATGCCGATGACAGTAGTGATAGATGCCAAGCATGGGGCACGGCGGGAGGAGCGGGAACCCGCCCGGCGACACCTCGGCAGTAACTCTTTATTGACACCATGAAACCAATTCGACATACATAGTAGGGCATGTCTGTGAGCGTCTAGTTTTCCGTTTGGGCGCATCTACTATCCCAGCAAGATTCTGGCAACTTTGAAAGGCATCTGTCCCAGGGCACAATCTCAGTGGCGAGGCTGAATTTCCATTGAACCGCCGCCTTCCTCTCACCAGAAACCAGCACCAAACCCGGATCGAGCATGGCACCAATCCGCAGATACTTGCGCATCACCAAGTTCTCCGTGCTTGAATGCCGCATCTACCTCGACAATCCTTCTCTAGCAGAGACCTGGCTCCTCAGCCCGCGAAACCCAGTTCTGCCTCGCATCATCGAAAGCGTTCGACCTCTTGTCCTACCCAAGCTCCGCGAAGAGAGTGAGCGCAGCAAAGGGAAGAGCGGCAAGAAGAAGGGAGTGAAAGATGTTGTTGTCAAGGGTATCATGGAGCGTACATTTGCAGAGGAGCAATGCTGATTGTCGCAGAGGAATTCGAGGTTTCTGTCTTCTTGACGGAGACGGGCACGCGGCATTCTTTACTGTCAAAGCAGAAGACATTGAAGGAGCCTAGGATGAAGGACATACAATCGAACTCATCCAAGCTCACGGGAGTCACAGGCGACGCGCCAATTGAGGTCGAAGACGAACCCGTGATGGCGAGAGAGGGGAGCGAGGAGGAAGGGCTGCATCTACAGGACATACCCGAGGCGGAAGATATCGACTCTGATGGGGATCTTTTCGTCAACCAGGAACCTCGCAGATCAAAACGGCCAAGAGCCACGACAGGCGAATCGCAGCCGTCCAGATTAGTCGTCGAGCCACCATGCAAACGCAGGAAGGACGATAAGCCCGAAGAAACCGATGACAAGAAGAAGATGACAATGGACACTACCTACGACGGATTCTCGATATACGGCCGCGTACTCTGTTTGGTAGTCAAACGGAGGGACAAGAAAGGCAAGGCGCCAATAGACTTGGGTGGGGGTCAGGCGACAATGGAAAACTGGATTTCGTCCACACAGATGCCGCCCGAGGACTCCTGAGTCGTTTCGAATTCAGATAGCAGAGGCCACGGCTGGGCTGATACTTGATCATCGGCATCGGCGGAGTGAAAGTCGAATGATGCGATCCGAGGTGCCAGTTCCTTCAGCATTTACCACAGACCTCCTCACCAGACGATTACCAGCTCACGTGGCGTTGCCGCGCACACCAAAGCCTGCATGTCATCTCGGAGTAACGACGCGATGGTCTCGCTTGAGGTTGGGAATTCTGCGCGTTTGTCTGCCGCAAGCCAACGATATTCTTCCGAAAGGCCGATAATGATGGGGAAATCAGTGTTTTGTTGGGCGACTCCAACATCTTGCTACGATTTTGGCTCGTGCGAGCAACAGGAAACTGATTTCCAGCATGAAGCCAAGTCCCAAGCCAGGACCAGGAAACGTGCTATAAGTCGAGCCTTCTTCCTTGCATTCCTTCTCCGGACATCTAGAGGGATATCCTAGATGCAAGCATTGGCAGTCTTGCCTGTTGGCGGCCCTGTAGGGATTAGAAAAGCAGTAGTATTGATGGCATGAGGCGGCTCACTGGTTCGCGACACTCGGTCTGAGCAGAGCGCGTTCCTCTCAAAACACGGCATTCTTTCCGGCAAATCCCTCCAGTGGCATATCTGGAGGTCGTGTAGCTTCAAAGCGCTGCTCTGGTCACGGAATGGAGCGTTTGGCAAGGAGAACATGTTGAAATCAGATGCATTTTCAAGGTACATGTGCTATACGCTACCCGCCGCAGGAACACGACGAGATTCCATGCTGGCAATCCAGTCGTAAACAATCGCTCAGGTTTCTCCGAATAGCATATCATTAACCCAGATATCGGCGCGCTCCTAAATCGCTAGACTGTTGAATCCACAATCCGCACGTGTTCTGCACATGCCTCCCTACCGGCCGGTCCGTCGCACGTGCGCGCCAGCACGCTCTGGGCGCTGATCTGGTCAGCCTCACGTCAGCCTCGGGACTCTTCTCGACACGGAGGACGCCTGGGCGTCTGAATCGGCGATGCATGTCCAGTTCTCGAGCGCTCACCGCCTTGGCGAGGTATACCATGGAGCGCGATCAGGTCGGGGCATTGTACTTCGTCGCAGGCCATATAGAAACTGCAGCAGTCGCTTGTCCAGGGTGGTGGGCAGACTTTGGGCCAGGTTGAATGGGATATTTTCATGTGATTTTTGTTTGGCTTGCGACGTCGTCGCATACGTAAGAAACACAGTACTAGCGTCGACTGTAGAGGGGTGGGGGTTGGGTTTAGAGTGGGATTTCAAGGTTAAGTAAGTTTCCTTTCATACGGTCTGTACTGTGTATCATGCAGTCCACATGCGACGAGGTACGAATACAGCTCCCCCCCCCAAGTGGAATATTGAATATATGCTTTCACAGGCTGTAAGGCTTCGCTCCCCAGCGCTTGCATGTCCCCGCCTGATTAGCCTTCAACGCCAGGATCGACTTCACTGCCGGCCAAACCGATGCTACGTCGCACTTCATCGCAGGCATCGTAGACACGATGTGACAGGATCGCGGTCCCCTGGCAAACCTTAGCTCGCGCAGACAAAACGCCCCTCGACCGGAGTTCTCCCGCACTCTCCTGCGTGGTAGGTGGGTGGGGCCGTGCTCGCTTCGAAACGCAGGCGGACCAAGTGGTCTGTGAGGGCGACACGAGCTCTAGAGCGTCGCCAGGGTTTGGACCCGGTGGGTGTTGTGGGTTCGCCATGCCAGAAGGCCTGCGCATCCTCGCGCCGCTCCTGCTCGGGTTTTTGTAGGATGTAACTGTTGGTATCCCGAGGGCTGCGCACAGGGGGAAAGAATCGATTCGTGGTCGTATATTCGTTGTTTTGCATTCTCAGAGGAGGGAGAGAGATCTGAAGTAGAGTAATGCTGCCGGTGCCAAGGCTTTGCATGTGACCCTCCACGTGATCGATCTTCACTCGATCCCTACAGGAACCTCCTTTTCCGGGAGGCGGGGGCCGCATGTCCTTCGACACGGCGGCTGGGTAGTGGTCTCTGTCGACGGGCACGGCTCAGAACTCCGTGGTGGCACGCTGAGCTCGATCAGGTCTTGGGTCGTGGTAGGGCGTCAAGCCGGTCATCGTTTATGGTTGGGATTTAGATTCCTTCCAACATCCCGGAGCTGGTTGCTCGAGCTGTGCGCTACGTCCATCGACACGCTCTCTCTATGAGTCGGCAAGATCGGTACAGACTTACCGCATATGAAATGCGGTTCACATCCCGTTCTACTCTCCATACAGATCCCCGTACCAAGTTGTTGACTGCGTTCCTACCTATCGAAGTTAGACAGCCCCCGTCCCCCCCCCCCTTGCAACCGACAGGCATCCCGTACGGGAGTGCAGAGACCGACACGGGCTCCCGCTCTCTCACGGGACTGAGTTCCGCCAAGTGATGGGATCGGAGATGTTCCCAGCCGACCGCAGACGAAAGGAAGGCCGATGCCGATCGACCACTGCAGCTCCCGCGCCGCAGCCCGGGTCGGTCGAGCGAGGTCACCAGACCGTCGGCGCATTTCCGTGTCACGAGGCCTGCGACGTCTCCGGGCGCGGTCGCGCGCCAACCGGCTGCCGTCGGGCGGAGCGGGAGCGGGAGCGGGAGCGGGAGCGGGAGCTTTCTCTGCGGCGACGTGCACTTCGACGTGGCGAGAATCCCGCATGCGCACCCGCATCCGCGTCCGGGGAGGGGGGAAAGGGGGGCTTCTTCCTTGCAGTATGTCACCGCCCGCAGAAGCTTAAGCTTACTATTCATATCATCATGGTGACTCTCATCCTCGTCGTTATCCGACCCTCGGCGACCATGTCTCCCTGGCTGGGTCTCCGGGCTGTTTTTTATTTTTTTTTTGCCCTCCCGCTCCGACCCCTCGTCCGAAACCCCCCCCCACCGCCGCAGACTCCCAGGCAGCGCCCACGTTCTCGTTTGCCTGACTCCCGAGACTACCTCTCCCCGAGCGATCTCGAAGCCTTTCCGAATGACGTCAACGGACATGGCGTGTGGGGCGGAGGAGCTGCGTGACGGGCAACAGGGAAGAGAAGGTTGGGCATGCCGGATCCAATTCGGACCTCGTATCTCGTACCCTCCACATTCCCCCCCATGTAACCACATCCACATGTACGCTCCATCCAAATCCCACACTACTTCGTCCGCTCGATACGTTGGTTTCGCAGGCACGGGGGGGGGGGAGAGCCCGCTGATCTTCAGACCACTCTGCTGCCAGGGGGAATCAACCACCCGGAACACCCACGATCTCTCCGGCCCGGGGCAGTCTCACCTTGGTATCAAGACGAAAGGGACGATTCGAATTGATTAGCTGGTGCAGTCGAGATCTTCACGGTGAAGATTGAGCGACCATGGCTCGCATCTCAAGTCTAGCCTGAAGATTCGCGAGCTGGCTCTGGAGATTTCACGGCCGAAACGCTGTCTTGAAGACTAAAATATGTCATGTTACTCGGAGTGGCTACTGCCCTTGTCGGTGGAGTAGTGATGTGTAGGTTTGGGATGATGTCAGCGAAAAACGTTCGGAGAAAAGATCGTGAGCGTTTCCTCAGCTAAGCCCAAATCGACACGGTACTTGTACATCCAAATCGACACGGTCCTGGTACATCCAAATCGATACGGTCCTGGTATATGCATCCGCTCCCATGCACCGGCGCGGGTCTCCTAGTCCGCATCGTGACACCGCTGCAGCGGCATATCGTAGAAGGACCAGGATCACCGAGTCAATTGTCGAGCAGAGGGGAGACAGCCCCTCCCTCGAGAGAGAAGCCTCACGCGTGAAAACCTACGTATGCTCGAATCGGGAGAGACCCACTCCCTCGCTCGAGGGTGGAAGGTACAGCGTCGCTGAGGCCGGTCCGAAGATGAGATCTACTGCTTATGGAAAGCGGATAGTCCAGGAAACATCGGCATGCAGACGCCTCTCGAGATACTTCGTACCAGGGGTAAATATTCCACCATTCTAGGCCGTGCACTCTCGATACTTGGCAGTGCGACTTTTGTTTCCTACCTTGGTATTTTGTATGCGCTCCTTGAGCTTTAATCGCTGCTTTACAGCTCTTTGGCATTTCCTTAATTAGGTTTCTATTAAATAAAGCGTATGATAGCGTAATCGTTCGTCCTGAGAGGTATGTCGCTTTAGAGTCTTTAGCGTAGGTGCACTGAATGTGGATTCTATGATTAAAGCGTTGGTTTTCAGTCTGAAAAGCGGTGAATTCATGTAATTATATCATTACTGTAGTAACACCCCTTGTCTACCACCCCGGCTAATAAGACCTCTAGAATCACGCGCCGACTACCTCTGTGGAATATTTACCTCTACCAAGTACCACAGTATCCCGCCCACGTCTTGATTCCCCACCCTCTACCCCTGCGGACAGGCTCTGCCACACCCCCGCCGAGCCCCCTCTCCACAGCCACGTCTTGTCAGCTGACCAGCCACTCTGAAACCCCGAAAGCTGGAGTCGGAGGTTGATTTGCCGCGTCGCCGACGGAGCTGACGTGAGACGGCTGCTTCGAATTGATCCGGGGACGCGCAGGCACCACACCACACGAGACCCTCCTCATGCCATGTCGCTCGCGGCCGGAGGAGAGGAGCGGTGCGACGCGCCCCCTCGTCATAACGTGCCATCCGCGGCAGGGGGGGGGACAGGAGAGGGCAGCGGGCCTGAGACGGGCGGGAGATGCGAGGACTCGAACTCGCCCCCTACGAGCGTCGACCAGGGGCAACCCCNCCCCCGGCTTCCCCGACCCAGGGGCTCGCGACGGAGAGCACGCCGGAGGTGATGATGGCGCCGTCGAGGAGAGCGACGTTTATATATATCTTGGGGAGGTGGAGCCTCGTACGACGTTGGACGTGGTCGCAAACAAACACGGGCCCGTGCGCTGCCAACCCGGCCACCGACCGCGAGACCGCGTAGGCCTGCCACCGCAATCCGGTCGATGGGCTGACGAGGCGCGGCTTGGGGCTCGGCGTGGCGCGAGCGCCCGCGGTCACGTGATTACGCGGGCTGGCACGCGGCTGGGTTGGCGGGCGAGACGAGGAGCGGCAGGCGAAAGACGCCAGCCGACGTGCCGGGACAACTCTTCGGCACCGAGAGCGGAGCCGCTGGAGTGTTCGAGCGGAGAGCTTCTCTCCTCCCGGCACGTCGGGCCGAGGAGGAGGGCCGAGAGAGGTGTCTCTCCCTTTCTTTTGCCCGTCGCCGAGGGCGTCCTTGTGCGGGCTGATCGGTCTCTATCAGGATCTGGCATCTCTCTGGTTGCCCGGATCCTCTCAACTCTTGCTCTCTCTCTCTCTCTCTTCCTTCTCCGTCCATTCCATTTTTTCCCGGGCTTTATCCCTTGCCTGGATTCCCTCTCCCTCTTCGATTCCTGCCAGGTTTTCCCCTCCTCGTGTGTTCCCCTCCCCCCGCGCGACGTGCTCGGTGCTCCGTAGTAGCCGCGGCGCCGGAGTTTCGCCCGATCGGCGATCATTGATAGACTGAGTTTCCCTGCCTGCGGCGCAACAGGAGGAAAGCTTCTCTCCCTCTCGCTGTCCTGCGCCGCGGTGCTTGATCGCAGGCCACACCGACGTCACCTGCAAGGATACTTGGCTTGCAAACCCTCCGTCGGCGGGCCCGTGGCCGCGGACAGCAAGCTCATGCGGTGGCGGTCTGGCCTGCGATGAAGCATCTCTGCCCAGGAGTGCCGTCGATCAAAAGCTTGGGAGGGATCCATCGAAGAGGAGGGATCCTGGCGACCCCACCGCAGGCCATGTCAACATCGCCGGAGAGGAGCCTTCACCTCGGACACGCATCCGAAGCCCGGGCGAGGTGAACACCATGCTGCTGCTCGGAACTAGCCTCACTTGCCTTCTCAGTTCCCCCCGCCCCAGTCGCCACGTATGCAGCCTCGGTCCCGCACCGGTTGTCCCCAACGAGCAAGCGCGCATCCCTGCCCCTCCCCGTCCGACCGCGACGGACGGATCCGCACAGGAGATTTTCTCCATCGCCCGTGCTCGGAGGAGAGGAAGGGGATGATTGTATCTCCGAGACCGTGCGCGCCTGGGACGGACGCCGTGGGTCGAGGCGACACGGCAGGTGTATCCGGTGTCCGCACCCGGCTCCGCGTCTCGTGTCGTCTCGAGTCGTCTGGTGACATCCATCTCCATCCTGCCGAGTTCGCATGCACGTGCAGCGCGAGGAGCTCTGGCTCGGCTGCGGGCTGTCCTGCCGTGCAATGCGTGGAATGTCGAATGCCAGATGCGAGTTGTGACTCCCGCTCAAATCTCCTTTCCCAGGGGGGGCTGGGCGGGATCTCTGATGTAGGTAGGTCCAAGGTGGAGAGGACTGCAAAAGGTGTGTAGGAGGGAGGGAAAAGGAGTCGAGGTAGTCGAGGGTATCTAATCAGACATCTAATCAGGCGTGGAATCAGGCATGGAATAAGACGTCTGATCAGACATCTAGTCAACATTATATCAGACATATAATCAGACATATAGTAAACATCGAATCAACATCTCATTACACATCTCATTACACATCTCATTACACATCTCATTACACATCTCATTACACATCCAACGTGTGGACTTGCCCGGCTCGGTCGATCGGGCTGTGTCGACCATTCTCCCCGTGCTGGGCTCCCTCCGGCACGACATGGCCGCCGACGACATCTGCGGGCCTGGCCGAGCCGAGCCGACGAGCCCGTCTCAAACATCCGAACCTTCCGGCTCCTCCGCGAGGCCGTCGACGTGGGTCCTCGCAGCTCCGGACCGCGGTCCCCTCCCCGTCCGCCGCGCCGAACCGAAAAAGGATATATGCCGCCGCGATCGGCGACCCGTGGTCGGTGGCGTCATATGTGCCCGCGCCCGCGTCGGCATCCGTCATGTCATCACGCTGGCTCGTGGTCCGCCCGCCACCCGGGCCCCTGGGTTTTCCGCCTCCCGCGGATGCCCGGTGCCTGCGCGGACCGGTGCTGCACGGCCCACCGCCCCGGAAAGTCAATCGCCATCGGAAGATGTGACTCGTGAGTGACGGAAATCGGCGCACGACTGACTCACTGACCGACCGGCCTCACCGACCGACTGACGACTGACGACTGACGACTGACCGACTGAGAGTCCGGCTGGTCTGGCTTGGGGTTCCCGCTGCACGTTGGAAGCCCGGGTCTCCCAGTCAAAGGTGGGTCGACGCGGCGGCAGGGAGTCCCTTTGTGCAGCAGAGTCCCAGAAATTAAACTTTTTCACGAGATGGAATCCTGCGTGGATTTTTTTTCTTTTTTTTCTTCTTCTTCCCTTCCTCGCGGAGCAAGCATGGATCCTCCGAGCCTTGAAGGATTGTAGAAATCTTCCGAGTCCTTCTCCGACTGCAGGTGTGCTTCTTGGCAGGGTCTCGGAGGCTGTTTGGCCTGGTTGTTCCCAGGCTGTCGGCGTCTCGCGACGGGCGCTCAGCTTCCTTTACGCCGATATTGCGTGGGGAGGAGAGATTGCCGGAGATGGCGTCGCGCATTGCGGGAGGAGAGATTGTCGGCGATGGCGTCGCGCATTGCGCGGTCTGCTGGAGGTCGCTCGATCCTGCGGTGCCGAGCGAGAGATGCCGCCGGGGCTGGAGTTGGTTTCAGCCCTCGCTGTACGCGGTCCAAGACGGCCTGCAGGTGCTCGGTGTTGGGTATCGTGTACCCCCAGGTCGTCGAGGAGCGGCGTCCCCCCCCTCAGATCGGAAATGGCCCGACGAAAGCGGACGACGACACGCGTCTCGTCGTCGTCGGTGGCAGGGGGCGTAGCATTGCCTGAAACACGTCCCGGCTCGTCCCAAGTTCACGCGTGGCCTCGAGGTCCTCGACGAACCGTGAGCTCCCCGTCGAGCGCCCATCCGAGCGCCGTCGGGGTCCAGTGCACCGTTGGGACCGCCGCCCCGGGTCGCCGTTGGCCCTGCGAGCAGCCCCTTTTTCTTGCCAATGCGGATTCGCAGCATCGGCCGCGCAATCTCGCTCAGCAAGCCGAACCGGAAATGAAACTGGGCTTGTCACTGAAAAGGAGACGGGATTCCGGAAGGAGAAGAGAGCATGCCCAACAGGGGGAGGGGGAAAAAACAGAGCAGAAAAGCGCCTATGGCGTGATGGTCCGAAGGGGCTCAAACGCCAATCCCCAACAGGGGGGGGGGGAAGGGCCGGCGGGTCACGCCAGACCATGGGAAGCCCCCGAAATAGCACCGTCGCCGCCGCACGTTTCCTCGTTTCGGTTCTTGCTGGGCGCCGACACCAAGAGGCAGCGAGAAATGTGCCCGCCGAGGTTTCCAGCTCCCGCGAGGAGAGGTGGGAAGAAGAGGAGAGGCCGTGGAGTCTTTGCGCCGGCCGGGAGACGGGGCACCTCTGCCGGCGGAACCCTGCCGGGCTGCGATGGACGCGGGCGGTGGCCGGGGCGGTGACGAGGTTGGGGGATTTAAAACCCTTGCGCGCGCGGCTTTTCTGGAATATTCCCAGGCGGGCGAGGGGGGCTCTGCGGACCTACTTCGTCCAGGCCGGGCCAGGGAGATGTGGCGAGTTGGTAGGACGCGGGTGCGGCGGTGTCTGCGCTTCTAGGGGGGACGTGTTTTGGATTATA